>CAUYLG010038048.1:0-46934 GCA_963573385.1 Cacajao melanocephalus | reverse complement strand
ACATGGATGAACCTGGAAACCATCATTCTCAGCAAACTGACGCAAGAACAGAAAATCAAACACCGCATGTTCTCACTCATAGGTGGGTGTTGAACAATGAGAACACATGGACACAGGGAGGGGAGCATCACACACTGGGGTTTGTCGGGGAGAAATAGGGGAGGGACAGCAGGGGTGGGGAGTTGGAGAGAGATAGCATGGGGAGAAATGCCAGATATAGGTGATGGGCAGAAAAGCTTCAAATCACACTGCCATTTGTGTACCTATGCAACAATCTTGCATGTTCTTAACATGTATCCCAAAAGCTAAAATTCAATAAAAAAAAATAAAAAATAAAATAAACCATCAGATATCATAAGACTTATTCACTATCACAAGAACAGCATGGGAAAGACCTGACCCCATGATTTAATTACTTCCCACCAGATCCCTCTCATGACGGGGAAATTATGAGAGCTACAATTCAAAATGAGATTGGGGTGAGGACTGAGCCAAACCATATCATTTCACCCCAGGTTCTTCCCAAATCTCATGTCCTCACACTTGAAAACCAATGATGCCTTCTCGACAGTCTCCCAAAATCTTAACTAATTTCAGCATTAATTCAAAAGTCCATAGTCCAAAGTGCCATCTGAAACAAGGCAAGTCTCTTCTGTCTATGAGCCTGTAAAATCAAAAGCAAGTTAGTTACTTCCTGGATACAAAGGAGGTACAGGTATTGGGTAAATATACCTGTTGCAAATGGGAGAAATTAGCCAAAGTGATGGCTCCGCAGGCCCCAGGCAAGTCTAAAATACATCAAGGCAATCAAATCTTACAGCTCCAAAATGATCTCTTTTGACTCAAAGTCTCAAATCCAGGTCACACTGATACAAGAGGTGGGCTCCCACGGCCTTGGGCAGCTCCAACTCTGTTGCTTTGCAGGATACAGATCTCTCCTGGCTGCTTTCATAGGCTGGTATTGAGTTTCTGTGGCTTTTTCAGGCACACAGAGCAAGCTGTAGGTGGATCTACTAATCTGGGGTCTGGAGGATGGTGGTTCTCTTTTGGCAGCACCACTGGTCAATGCCCCAGTGGGGATTCTGTGTGGGGGCTCCTACCCCACATACCTCTTCTTCGCTGCCTTGGAAGATATTCTCCATGAGAGCTCTACTCTTGCAGCAGTCTTTTGCTTGGACATCCAGGCATTTCCATCCATTCGCTGAAATCTAGACAGAGGTTCCCAAACCTCAATTCTTGACTTCTGTGCATCCATAGGCTAAACACCATGTGGAAGCTGCCAAGGATTGGGGCTTTTATACTCTAAAGCCATGGTCCAAGTTGTACCTTGGCCCTTTAGTCACAGCTGGAGCAGCTGGGATGTGAGGCACCAAATCTCTAGGCTGCATGCAGCATGGGGACCCTGGGTTCTACCCAGGATACCATCTTTTCCTCCTAGGACTCTGGGCCTGTGATAGGTGGGGCTGCCACAAAGATCTTTGATATGCCCTGGAGACATTTTCCCCATTGTCTTGGTGATTAACATTAAACTCCCTGTTACTTAGGCAAATTGCTGCAGCAGGCTTGAATTTCTCCTCAGAAAATGGGTGTTCGTTTTCTATTGTATCATTAGGCTGCAAATTTTCCAAACTTTTAATGTCTGCTTCCGTTTTAAATATGAGCTCCAATTCCAAATCATATCTTTGTGAATACATGAAACGGAATGCTTTTAATAGCACCCAAGGCACCTGTTGAATGCTCTGCTGCTTATAAATTTCTTCCGTCAGATACTCTAAATCATCTCTCTCAACTTCCAAGTTCCACAGATATGTAGGGCGGGGCCAAAATGTTACCAGTCTCTTTGCTAAAGCATAACAAGGGTCACTTTTGCTCCAGTTCCGAACAAGCTTCTCATTTTCCTCTGAGACCACCTCAACCTGGACTTTAATGCCCATATTACTATCAGCATTTTGGTTAAAATTATTCAACAAGTCTCTAGGAAGTCCCAAACTTTCCCAACTTTCCTATCTTCTTCTGAGACCTCTAAACTCTTCTAACCTCTGCCTGTTAGCTAGTTCCAAAGATACTTTCACATTTTCAGGTATCCTTACAGCAGCACCCCACTCTACATGTATGAATTTACCATATTAGTCTGCTCTCATGTGCTAATAAAGACATACCAGAGACTGGGTAATTTACAATGGAATGAGGTTTAACTGACTCACAATTTCACTTGGCTATGGAGTTCTCACAATCATGGCAGAAGGCAAAGGAGGAATAAAGTCACATCGTACATGGCAGCAGGCAAGAGGGCTTGTGTAGTGGAACTCCCATTTATAAAACCATCAGATTTTCAGATTTCATGAGACCGATTTACTATCATGAGAATAACTTGGGACAGACCTGCCCAAGTGACAATGGGAGTTATGAGAACGACAAATAAAGATGAGATTTGGGTGGGGACACAGTCAAACTATATCAGTTGGACATTTATTTCTTCCTCTTCCTTCTCTTCCTCCTCTTCTTCTTCCCTTCCTCCTTCATCTTTCTCCTTTTTCTTCTTCTTTCTTCTATTTTCTTGATATTTTAATACTTACACAAGGTATCAAATTTTATTTTATGGTCTGTGCCTTGTATATCTTAGGTGATAAATATTTGCCTAGTCAAGGTTCCAAAACATTTTCTTTTTTTTTTTCTAGATGTTTTATAGTGTTAGCTTTTACATTTTGACCTAATTTTTGTTATGGTGTAAGAGAAGACCTAAAGTTAACTAAAGCTAATTTTTTCACAGGAACATACAGTTGTTGCTGTACCATGTGTTGAAAAGACTTTCATTTCTTCATTGAATTTCATCAGTACTTTTGTTGAAAGTCAGTTTACTATATATTTGTGGGAGTATTTCTTGATTCTAAATTCTTTTTCAAAGGTAATAATTCTTTTCACTAATACCTAAAGTGATACAATTTTTTGGTAATTCATGGACTCAGTATTCTAATTTAATTCTTCTTTTTCAAAATTTGCTTTGCTCAGTCTTGGTCATTTGAGTTTTTCTAGATTCAGTTTCCTTTCCTAAAAGTTATTTTGGGTCCATTAGAGTTATAGATATATTTATGGGGGGCACATGTGATGTTTTAACACAAGCATCCAATGCACAATGATCAAATCTGAGTAACTGAGGTATTCATCACCTCAAGAATTTATCATTTATTTGTTTTAGAACATGCTATTTCCACTCTTTTCATTATTTTTAAATTTATTATTAGTTTGCTTACTGTGTTAGCATATACTAGATCTTAATCATGCTAACTGCGTTTTTGTACCCATTAAGCTGGGAAGTTTTAAATAAATTTTATAAATATCATCTCAATTTCTTTAAAAGAAAAGACTACTCTGCTAAGATTTTATTTGGAAATATATAACATCTAATCACAAAAATTAAAAATAATAGATAAGCTATTGATTAAATCAGGATAAATCTTATAAACATATTGCTAAGTAAAAGAAGCCAAATTCAAGACAAAATATGCCCTTTGTAGAAAGTTAAAAAATAAGCCAAACGCATGTACAGGTGCTAGAAATCAGGAAGATAGTCCCTTTGGAGAGGAAAAGGACTTAGTAATTTAGAGAGGATTAGAGAGAGGATTTTTATACACAAGAACAATTCTCCTTTATCTGGGTGTTATTTATGCATGTGTGTTCACCTTAAAAAAACAACAAAATAAACAATTTTTCATTTTTTCTACTATATTTGTAAATAGATAATATTTCAAAATTATTTTTCAAAGACATTAAGCATATTTTTAATTTTGTGAGGAAGTGTAGGTGTGATTACAAATAGTAAATTGTATAAAATGTGTATGTGGGGGTATGTATGTAGTTAGTTTCAGAAGTAGCTGTTAAAAGGAGTTCATGTTAAAGGAGTTATTGAAAACCACTAATGCCTGAAGTCCTTCTAAAAGCTTTGCCTTTCTGACTTTCTGTCTCCGTTTCCCCAACTATTTTCTAATTCTTCTCCCTTTCTTGTCCCTTTTCTCATAGGCTGCGGCACTAATCTTCTGCCATATTCCCCCAGATATGGACTCTGATCTAGCTGTCATACTTCTCCAAAACACTTGTGTGTCACAACGCTTGTGGTGTCACTCCCCTGAGGGGTATATTCATTTTAACATAAATCACGAAGATCAATGACCCTATGAGACAACTGATTGTGTCAGTAATGCTGAAATTTCAGACTACAGGAACAAAAGAGAATGAGGAATTCTTTTGTTCAGGAACTCTAGTTGGTTTTTTAGTTACATTGGCAAATTTTGGATATAGAATTTGCCCTTCAAGCTAGCTCTAATGAGTGGCCTCACTTTCACTAAGCCACTCCAGTTTCCCTAAACTATCTTCAGTGAAGATTTTTTAAATCTCTTGTATTTTATCTTCTGTGGTAAGCTTTACAAAACTTCATGTTAAGACATTTGACACTATTCATTATCATAGAGTCTCATGGTTGAAGGGAGAACCTAAACGTTATGTTAACACAACCAATGCATTGTTTGTAGAATTATTCCACATTATTACAAAACATTTGTTGCCCTTTTTCTTGGACATCTGTAAGACACTTACAACCTCATAGGAAACTACATTATATTTCAGACATCTCTAATCATGCACTACTCAGTTCAGTCATCTTAACCCATTAAAATATACCTCTTTTACTTCTTCAAAATGCTTGAGACATATATGGATCTTCGAACAGTCTTCTTTATGCACCACAACTTATTTTCTTCAAATGTATCACATATTTAATAGTTTGGACTTTGTTCATTATCCTGGTCTTCCATCATTGATCAGGTTGTACTTTAACAATATCTTCCTTTAGGTTTTATACGTAGAACTTATATAAACCATAATGTACCTTGGTTAACCAGATTTTTTTTTAGGGCTGAAATAAGTATTAACTGGTTGACATTACTTTCTAGGTATCACTGTAGAGGGAACTGGCTAAAACGTACACATCTCTTGAAGACATGGGAATACTGAGAACATTAATAAGAATACCTTACATTATATTTGGAATCAGAGGATTGTATTTAAACCTTGGCTTGCCTATGCATTGTCTAGGCTATCTTTAGCAAATTTGTTTCTTCAAGCCTTAGTTTGCTGATCTAATAAGATTAAAATAGGGTTTGTGTAAGATATTTATTAAGGTAACATATGTGAAAGCCCATGAGAGAACACTTGACACATAGTTATAGCTCAATAAATATTACCTGACTCCGAAGTACAATAGAAACTTAATTCAATATTTTGATCATGGTGACCTTTCAACACCTTCCAAAATTATGCCAGATGGCAGCTGTTGCCTTCCAATTATAAGATTGGTCATAAATAGAGGGTGTGTTATTCATGCTCTGTCTGACTTCACCACCTGCTAAAGCTTGGCATGAAATGTAGGCTTGAGAAATACGAATTTTCCTTTTTGGGTGTAATTTATATTGACTTCCACTCTCTCCCCAAGTTGTAGGTTTAAAGAGACTATCTTCTCAGCATAACTATGATTTTGGAAAGGCTAACTAAACATTTAAATATTCAGTTACCATTAAAGTCTATTAAAAGTAAAATCTACATTAACACTTAATTAAACCACTACGATTAGTGCTGTACAATGAATATTTTATCATTTTGCAGACCTTAATACACTTTTATCTTTGAGGCAACTGAGCTCATTAAAAGCTGCTGTTTGCATCATAAGAACTTTATGATGCAGAGTGACCGACATCATTAATCTCATCCTAAAGATTTTCAAACACTGAATACTCCAACAATGGAGGGTTATTCTAGGGAAAGGCTATTTTTGAAAATAATTTTTACTTGGGTCAAAATTGTGAGGACTTATATGTCAGTCAATATGATACGAAAAATGCATCCCAATGGAACAATTGCCAAAAGCTCAAAATTACTCAACAAACTCTTCCAAGTCTTATTGGTGATATATTGATATTGACATTTTAAAAACCAATACTTTACTATCCAGATACAAATCAATCAATGTTATAGTTGTTGGAATCTTTAAGCCAGACACATTTTCATTTTGGAAGGAAATAAACCTCAGTCCTCTGCTTCGATCCCAACTCCAGGCTTATGAATTATGAACTTTGAATTTGTGACTTTAACTATGTGACTTCAATGTAATTATCCATCAGAATGTGTAATAGTAGTGCATACATATTGAACAGACTAGAGACTGGAGATAAGTTAAGAAGACAGTTATTATTAAGTACTCAGTAAATTACAGCATTAGTTGCTGTTTGCTTATAGAATTAGTGTTAATAGACTAAATGTTCTCTAAAGTTGTTAAGTTCTAAGAGTAACTTTCCCATCCTGTAAGGTTTTCCTACATCAGTCCCCCTTACCAACTGCTATTCTATAATTTGCTCGCTTGGTTAACAGGTTCTTTTTTTCCCATTCCAGGGAAGAAGAAAAGACAGAACGGAGGAGAGTAATGTTAGTCATCTGCACCTGAATAATAATTAATATATTAGGTTATTTAGTCCTGAGAGCCTTCTGATTGTTGAGTAATAAGACAATGAAAATTAAGACTGAATATGAATTCAGAGTCCAGGCCAGTCTGGACACACCCTGGCTATCATACATCTTGGGCACAGCCTCATCTGTTCAAGCACGGGAGGCTGTGCTAGATCTGAAATCTATGTTCACCTGCAACTTGACAAGTTAACCTTGGAGAAAACCAACTGGTTTCTATGTCTTTTCAACTTTTTATGTTGCTCCACTTCCTGAAGACCTGAACAAGCTGAATTCTCCCATATTTAGAAGTACAGTATGTTTTCTTATTTCTGTACCAATTTAATATAATGGAATATTAAAACATCATTAGATTTTAATTTTGATAGCCTCATAGCAACTTTAGGGTAGCACTTCAATTTATATGCTCTTCAAAATGTGACCAGAAAAGTAAGTTAAAATAAAAGTATACTAGAAATTACATAATCTTGAAATCATTTTCACATGCTATATTTTTTGTTTAAAAGCTCTCTATGCACAGTTATTCTGATTATTCTCAATTGGCATTTTAGGAATCTGAGACTCAGAAAGACAAAGCCTCTTGTTTTATCAAATAATTAGTTTGCAACAGCACTATGATTTATTTAACAAACATATTACATATTTATCTTGTTCCCTCTGTCTTTGTCATTATTCCAGTGAAAAAAGACAGAAAAGGGACCTACTCTAATGTAGCTCATGTACTAGGAAGGAAAGATGAATAAACAAATGTAAATTAAAAGTTCTATGAGCTATTAAAAAAGTAAAATAATGTAGTGGTTGATAAACTACTTTTGATGAAAGAGAGACCCAAAGAAGTTAGATCAGCGTTCTTGTGACTAGAAAATGATGAGGAATATTTGATTAGATAAATGGGAGATGGCCAGGAATGTATTTTGCTGACAGATTGAGTATTTTGGTAGTTTAATTTGCTTTGGATCCTGTGCAAGATGAATTGGGCATCAGAAGTTTGGCATGTTGGCTCAGCACAATAGACCAAGAGATTCATTTGTGATTGTGAAAGATAAAAAGAAAGGAACCGTAATGTTGTAGTTCTCAAGACAGAAGCACATTCTTATGGACAATAGCAACAGTCAAAAGAGAAAACTGCAACATGAAGGCAGATTCCTTTTTTGTGTCATTTGTTAGAAAATTAAGAGACAGAGTGGGCACTCAACAAATATTTGTTGACTAAAGTGAAGGAGTCTTAGCACTGTGCTATTTGAAAAAGGAAGTCACTTTATCTTTCTGACCCTCAGGTAAGGCAAAATAGGAAATAATAAAAATACTGTGCATAGTGAAGTTATGTGGAGAAAATAAAATACATGAAAGTGATCTGAAAATCATAAGTCTACAAAGGATCATTTCAGGCACACTGATTACCAGGCAAAATGACTCTAACAGTATTTTGAGACACCCATGAATATGGAAACTGAGAGTGAATATCCACTTCATGTTACAGTCAAGACTACTCTGGGCTCAAGTCGCAGCAATCAGTAGGTGTCAATGACTTTTTTGAAAATGAATTAGTAATAAGGGTCCACAAGGGAACCACTGGGCACTAGAGGTGGTTATTAAATTAAATAAGGAAAAAACCTTGAAGATAATGGAGTAAATTCACCTGGAATCATACCCATAAAATCACAAAAATTAAAAAATAAAAATGAATGTATCAAATGCAAAAAGATAGCATGAAGACTAATTGGCCCTAAGCCATGAAAGAAAATTAATATTTAAAAAAATAAGAAAGGCCAAACAAACCAAAGAAAATTTCTTTTTTTCTGTATGGTCTTTAACCATGTATAATACATTCAAGCAATAGAAAGTAGTAAGATGTGATTTATGATACTCTAAACCTTCAAAATGTTAAATAAAGATAAGAGTTTTATAGACACATGAAGAAACACTATTTTTATTGGCATAGAATTTACATTCAGCTCCGTAAGTAAAGGAACTAACTGTCTATACCCATGTAACCACCATCTCAATTAAGACATAAAATATCGACATTGCTCTAGTGAATTCTCAAGTGCCCTTTTCCATCAATCCCTTTACATCAGAAAGGTAAGAGATTTTTAGTTGAAGCATCAGAGTTTAATCTTGCCTTATGAATGGAATTATATAGTATATATTTTTCCTGTCTGGCTTATTCCCCTCAGTATATCTTGGAGATTCATCAGTTTGTTATCCAAGTTTCACTTGATAAATCTATTTTAGTGCAGTGTAGTAGCCAATTGTTTGATTATACCACAGTCATCTATTCATTTCCTGGTTGATGGACATATTTTAATTGTAGAGTTCACCATTTTCAATGTGGAATTATATGATTAAAGCTTCAAAGTATAGTCTTGTCCTTTTATGGGTATATGTTTTAGCTTCTTTTGGGTAAACACTTGGTAGTGGAATTTCTATGCCAAGATGTGAATGTATGTTTAACTAATTAAGAAACTGTTAAACTGTTTGGCTAAGCTGTTTTACAATTTTACACTTCCAACAGCTATAGCTTTATATTTTCCTCACCAGCATTTGGCATCAACAGCGTTTTAAAATTTTAAGCATTTCTTACGTATATAGTGTTATCTCATCTTTTAAACTTGTATTTCTTTGATGACTAATGACAGTGAACAATTTTCCAAGAGTTTATTTGCCTTTTGCATATCTTCTATTGTGAAGAGTCTGTTCAACTCTTTTATCCTTTTTATTGGAATACCAGCCATTGTATTTTTCTATTAAAAGAAAATTTATATACCTATTAATAGATATAACATATAATGCCTATATATGGTATTCATTATATATATAAGGCATACCTATTATGCCTATACAGTAGATATATAGATCTACTAATAGGCATATATATCTATTATATAAAATAGTAATATATATATATATATATATATAATAGGTATTATATGTAATAGCTATTACATATATAATAGGTATATATAGCTAATAGGTATTATATATAATAGGTAAGCATCTTATATATAAATATAAGATAAAAATTATGTGTCAGAGATATCTATTTTAAATATTTTCTGCCTGTCTGTGACTTTATGTTTCACTTACTTAATGAGGTCTTAGTATGTACAGAAGCTTAAATTCTGATAAAATGTTTTTGCATACTAAGAATTTCCTAACCTAAGGCCATTTTTTTTTCTAAAAGCTTTATTGTTTTATCTTTTAGGTTTGGGTTTATGATCCAAATTAGAGTGATTTTGTATATGGTATGAGGTAGGAGTTGAGGGTAGTTTTTACAAGGGAGTAGGCAGTTGATTTAGCACCATTTGTTGTAAAGACTTTTTTTTTTTCTCATTGCATTAACTTGGTGCCTAAGGTGGTTACTCTGCAGTACATAGAGATAATTATACTTTGTTCAGTTTTTAAATTTTTTTCCTTTTTTATGTGTATGGCTGATATATTTTTGTTGATAAGTGGACCCTGTAACTAATACATTATAATGGTTCTTGATTTTGTGAATTCTTGGTTTTGTGATAGCAGACAGCTAACATACCTGGATTCAAACCACAAGCAATCTTTTCCTTGATAGGCAGCTGCTGATACATTTGTTCTGTTCCTGTGCCTTCTAGATGGTGTTTTTTTCTTGGCTCCCTGTGAGTCTCCCGTATGCCAAAGATTTGAGCAGAGATGGGGCTCTGCTTCATTGTGGTTCTTTGCTTATGTGAATTTCTCCTTAAATTCCAGCTGCTCTCCCAGCTATGTACTCTATTCTCTTATGCCAAGCTACCTAAACTGAGCATGGTTGAAGTATACACTCAGATAAGAAAAGCATCACACTCACATATCTGGCTCTATATATCCAACGTGAGTAAGAACTATAAGTATAGCTAAGTGGAAAAAAATTGGAAATTATGTAAATTGAAAGACATACCATTCAAAAAGAACAGAATAATTTAAAATGTACCCAAGGAATTTCCAGAAATAAAAAAAAATGTTGGTTAATAAAATTAAAATGGATAAATTAGTAGTGGTTCAACTTCCTTTTTCCTAAATAACACCTCAGCATTTTTAGGGAAAGTCTCTTAACAGCTGTATATATGATTGTACATTCACAGTATTTTCCTTAGCATTTTAATATTATTATTCAGATAGTCTATTTTCTGTCATGTGAAGATCTATGTCTGTTCTTTACCTGCTTTTTTGCTATGCCTCTGGATTTTCCTTGTACTTGCATTTTTTAAATATATTAGCTATTATTTTAATTATTTTTTACCTGTCAGTCAGGAGTTTGAGCAGTGTATCCTAAAATTTGAGTCTCACTCCTCACATAACTGTGCTAGAAAGATTGCCCTTACCTATTTTCAGCTTTCTCCCTTCTCTGAATTCCTGACTTCAAGTGTCTCTAGCCAAACAAGCTGCCAGTGTTTCCTCTCATAATGTTTGCAGAGTTTTTCCCATGAGGGCTGGATCAGTGAGCCACAAAGTCACAGTTCTTACCTCCTTGTAATTGTAGTTTTATGCAACTAAACTCCTTTCTAGATTTTGTCAGCAGTTGAAGCATTTCATTTTTTGAAATAGTTGCTTTTTAAAATTTTTCTACTTTTTATATTTGTTGTTTGCCAGAATTTTGTGTAGGAGAACATTTCTTCTTTCTTATGTCTGTTTTACAAATGTATATCTCTGTGTTTCCTGTCAATATTTAAATAAAATGTGCTAAAATTCATTAGTTTCTCCTTTTAATTCTCTTAGCTGTTGCTTTGTTTATTCTTACAGTATTTTGTTAGGTGTTTATAGTCTCAAAATTGGTACATAATTTTGGTGAAATTGTATTATTTTTAGTTATAGTATGAATAATCTTGCTTTGCAATGTATTGGGATATTGTAAATAACAAAATGCATTTTATACAGTTGTCCACACACAACATTTTTTTGTATCGAAATCAATCCATCTATACTTGGCCTTACCCATTTTCCCTATTTTATGCCAATGTTCTGAATTCCAATCTTTTTAATTACGTTTCGTGCCATGTATGGGGTCAGCAACCTTCTGTGAGTCAGTGCTTCCAATCAGCATTCAGCTGATCTGAGATTTTTAGTAGTTGTGTGCCTTCAGTTGCTAAAATAATTTGAATAACTGGCAAAAGCATCCACGATGAGATTTTCAAAGGATATCCTTTAGTAATCCATTTGTCCCCTTCTCTGCCAGGAGAATGAGCAGCCTCTCTAAGGAATGGAATAACTACAAACTTATAGAATTTTAATATCCCCTAAGTATCACCAAAATCACATATTGACAAGACAAGAAAGAGTTTATTCTTACTACAGTAAGGGAGAACATGGAGTTTTAGTAGTATCTCGGTGGGGGGGGGGGGGAAGGGCAAAATCAAGATATGTATGAGATTTTGAAGTTTAGTTTATAGTGGGTTTTCAATTTCAGGGCTTTATTAAACTGAGAAAGGATCATAATATAATAGTTTAAGATTGGTGGACACAGCCAGGTGGAGGTTTTGAGAAGTCAAGAGAGTCAGAGTATTGGGATATAAACATCATTTGATGAATTCTTAAAACAAGTTTATAGATCTTTCAGAAAGTACCTGAAATGAATAATAAAGTTATTTTCATTACTGAAAATCATCTTCCTGAGCAGGAGTTTCCTGGAATAGTAAAGTTAAATTGCTGAAGATAGTTCAAGAGTAAAGCCCTTTTAATGGAGATAGTAAGCTGTATGTGTACATTTCCCATCTATACTAATTTAATCTTGCTTTCTATATTTGTGATAATATATAAATGATAATAAGTCTGCCTAATTATTAAATACCATACTAACACCTCTTCTCTTCTGCTACCTATGGCCCCAAAATTGACATCCACTTCCATTTCTCTCTGTTTTCTAAAAAACTTCTTCTGTGTCTTTGGCATGACATTTATTTGCTAGGGCTGACATACAAAGTACCAAAAACTGGAGTGGCTTACATAACAGAATTGTATTTTCTGGCAGCTTTGGAAGACAGACATCCAAGATCAAGGTGCCATCAGCATGGTTGGTTCTTCTGAGGCCTTTCCCCTTTGCTTAGAGATGGTGGTCATCTCCCTGTGTCTTCACATAGTCTTTCCTCTGTGTGTCTTGTTCTAATCCTCTCTTCTTATAAAAATGCCAGTCAGATTAATTCCTACCCTAATAATCTTACTGTAATTATCTCTTTAAAGGCCCTATTTCAGGATGCCATAATACTCTGAGGTATGGTAGGTTAAAACTTCAACTCTCTTCAATAAGAATTTTTGGGAGACACAGTTCAGCCCATAATAGGCACCAATGTTACAATAACTACAAACTCTTACACAACTTCTATGAACAGTACCTTTGCCTTCTTGCTGAAAATTAAAACAAACTGGCCTTAAGAATTCTACTTCCCTTGCATTACTCACAAGTGTAGTTTGGTTTGTTCTCCCACATACCATGTACTTGCTCAGTGTTGCTCATTCTAATTGGACATCCTTCTTATTTTACTCCTTGAAAACATTTGTGAACCTTACATAATGAGATTCAGGAAATATGACTAAGTATAGAGTTTATTTAAATGTAAAGCTTGAAAACTGTCACCCAGGAAACAAACTTCAAATGAATGGGATCAGTGTTCTGAAGTGGGGAATTTGTTTCATTTACATAAGCCGTTAACAGATTTGCAACATTTTCCTTACAAAGTCAGTACACATTTTATATTGATTTTATTGGTTGTAGCTTGCTACATTCCAAAGAAGATTGCTCTAACATTCCAGAGGGTCAACGATCTGAGAGTTTCTAATCTCTGACACCACAGGACCATTTCTAATCATTTATGGGAAAAAGCAAAAGTTGTAGCTCTATGCTATGTGACTCAGGCCATATAGACTCTCTCAAGTCTCTCTCAAAGTTCACTATAATTTGAAGTTCTAACACCTTTAAGTTTCAATTATTTAATTTCACACAATTTTTATTAAACTTTTCCCACTATTAACTCTCATGTTGGCTAACTCTCCTGGCTACCCTGTCATACTCTCTCACACTCTCATTTGTAGATGGCATCTGCCTTTGGCTCACTACCTTTCTTTACCACTACTCCTGTCAGTGTAATCAGTGTCATCTGTTTGACCTTGGTGGCTACTAAAGCCTTTCATTTCATTTCACTTTATTGACTTACTTTCATTTGTCCTTGTGATTATGAATTAAATTATGACATCAGATTTCTCAAACATCTCCCTCTGTGATAATCTTCTTCCTTTAGTATTTGCCGATAATTCATGAGAATAAAGGTAAAGAAGCTTCCAGTCCACTGGACTAACTACATTTTCATTATCAATCAACTACTATGTGTTCTTATTTTCATTTTTACTCTGCCAAATTTGCATTTTTCATCATTGCAATGTTACCTTTACAAGCAACTTAGTAATCTTGTCCTTTTTTTGGACCACTAAATAAAATTCTAAGCGTGGTTAAAATCAACTATCTGCTTACTTTGTACTTTAAAGGATAGAGATTGCAATGTTATTTGAGAATGTTAGATGTTAAAGTAAGACTGTGATTCAATTACATTTCTCTATTTCTATATGGAATTATGTGCAAAATCTGGGTTAACAAACCTTATGAATCTTATCTAATGCCATAATTTTGCTTTTTAAAAATTTGAAATAATTTTAATATATTGGTCCTCTAGACAACTGCCCAGTTGACCTATCCATTAATCTTACTCTGTTTTGGGAGCCCATAACAACACACAAATAGGACTGAGTGGAGTAAATAGAAAAATTATCAATTGAGACTTCATAAACAAGAATTTTAAGCAAAAATTTGTCTGAACAAGTAAAGATTCAATTTTTACCAATATATCCATCAACACTCAACTAAAGTTTCATGTCTATCCAGCATAAGCCCTGATGTTAATTAGTTCCTTTAGTATATCTGAGAAAATGTTAAATTCATTTTTTATCTAGGGTTATAGTGGATTAATGATATTGAACGTATTATGGATTTAAGGCAGACCTTCAATGACTATGGTCTGTAACAATTGGTTACTATTTATAAAATCAAATTTGTAAAATACAGAAAATTATCCTTCTCCAAAATAAATTTTGTTTGGAAAAATATTATAAAAGAAAGAATATTTTTCAAATTATTTACAGAGAAGCATCATAGTTTTATCAATGATATAGCACATATGGAAGTATTTAAGCTTCCTGTTATCTGGAGTGACCAGGGATTGGAGTCTTTCAGTTAATCAAATATATAATTAATAGAGTTGACACACATATCCATAGGGATTACCAACTCTTAAAGAATGGCTCTGCCATTAAATAAACGTCTTTCTGAATGTATGCTAAATATTATTTAGCCTTTATTAGGTGGTTTATTTATCAGTCCCCTGAAGTTTTTGAGAAGAAGAATTAATCTCAATTTGATTTTCATATGATTCTGATCCACTGTGTCAGAATCTTTTAATTTTTTTTATTATTGGGAAACTGATTGGAAAAATTAAAAAGTTTTGACAGTATGGACAATCTTTCAAGACACTGATGCTAGAAACCTTCATAAAGAAGACAAATTTATTTGTATCCAACTGGAAACTGTACACATAAGACAGTGAGATTTTAAGATTCGAACTTTGTTTTATCCATATTTGTATCCTGAACACCCAAATCAATGGCTCTCAAGCTGAATGCATCAAAAAAGAAAAATCAGATGGGAGTAGTTTTGTTTCCACGTAGAATCAAATCCCAACTGCAATACTATTGAAACAGAACTCCTGGGTGCAGGATGTCAGAATTTGCATTCTAACAAGGTCCTGATGTACATGGTTCATATATTCCACTTTGAGAATAAATTGAACCCCACTTGTGCTTTTGAAGATTTAATGTGCATATTAATCACCTAAATATCATATTAAAATATTTATTCTAGTTCAGTATGGCTGGGGTTGGACCTGAGATTTTATATTTTGAAAAATATTTCAGGGATAGTCAATGCTGCAAATGTGTGGACTGCATTGTAAATAGCCAGAACCTAGCAACAATCCCTCATTTATAATACAGCTCAATAAGTTGGTATTGATTAAATGAACATTCCTATCACTGTGCCTATACTAGCCTTAAGGTGTTTACTACCTTTTACATTGCACAAATCTCTTATGCATGCTAAATTTTCTTATACAACACTATCTTGGATAAAAGAAAGAATCTTATTCTATATTTCAATCTTCCATAAACCATGTAGCCTAATATCTTAGAAATAAAATACTAATAGCAAATTTCTCCGAATGAATGTATAAATCAAAAAAGAACTACACCAATCAACAAATCAATTAACCAGACAGTACAAGCTGAACTAGTTAGTATAGGTTTTTGGGGAACATACTCCTAAATGATGACTAACAAATATAAATTACATTCATATTTTCTATCTCTAGCTACAATAGCATTATTAATTTTCTCTATGAGATTTACATCTTCTCGTCAGTCTTTTAGTCTTCAACCAATTCAACCTAGCAAGTGCACACTGAAAAGTGCCTTTGCTGAGGTAACTAATGACCCACTAACTTCTAAGACTACTAAACAATTTCCCAACTCTGACCTTAGTACATCTTTTTGCTGCATCTGACTGTCTTAAAATCTACTCTTTTTCCTCTTTCATAAGGAAGTGTAGGATTTCCTCATCTTGTTGCTTCCTCTTTCATCCCACACTTTTCTAGTTCTTACTAAATTTCTTTAGCATTCCTTCTGGACACTTCCACTGACTGCTTTTCCTCTACTCGTCTCTAAAATGCTCAGATTATGCAGATTTCCCTTATTAACCCTCTACCAGTCTCATCCCACACACTCTCCCTAAAGAATATTTTGCATTTTAAAGTTTTAAAGCCTCCTCAAGACACTGATGATGCTGAAATCACCTTCAAATAGTACATCTTTTCCAAAGTATTCACATTTTATATCAACTTGCAAATTATTGAATTTTTGTATTCACTTACTTGATTATTCAAATATACCACAGGTACCTCAAATTAAATATGCACATTTAGGATCCATTATGTTTTTCCTTCAAGAAATTCATTTGTTTGGCCTCCACTAATTCAGTTAATAATACCACAGTTAGCAGATTTTCCCCAACTAGGACCCTGAGAACAATTCACAAAGTCTTCTTTGTCCTTTACTCTCATCTCCAATTAGTCAAGTCATGTTAATTTATTCTCCTAAATAGTTACCTAATTCAGTGCCTCTCAACATTTATTAAGTATCATAATTACACAGGAAGCTTAGAAAAGATGCCTGTGTGTAATTCAGATGAATCGGTGCAAAGCTGCTGTTATTTGGGCCTACGAGTAGTTGAATATTTTCCCATGAGTCTTTTTTTTTTGTATCTGATGCAATGTTTCGTATTCTCCCATTGTTTTATAATAATTATTTATCTCTCAATTACTATAGTAGCATGCTCACTATACTTCACCTCTTCTTCCATTTGCCTCAATAACTTCCTTCTCACAGCTACCAGTAAGATTTACTCGAAGTATTCCTCAAAAAGGTATTTAGTTTATATCTTCATCTGTGAAAGTAGATTTGTTCTCCCTTAGTTATGAGGGATACATTCCAAGAACCCCAGTGGATTCCTGAAAACAACATGTAATACTGAACCCTATATATACTATGTTTTTCCTATACATACCTATGTATGATTAAGTTTAATTTAAAATTAGGCACACTAAAAATTTAATAACACTAACTAACAATTCATAGAATCACTAAGGACATCAAATATCTGGTCCCTGCCTTTCTCTCCTGCTTCATAATTGTTGACTGAGATTTTTCATACTCAGAAAGTTATTGCTTATTCTTATGCTTTTATTTGCCTTTTTTTCTTTTTTATTTAAATTACTCTCTATTTCCTCCCTATCAGTATTATTTGGCTTGCTAAATCTTACTAATGAGTCAAGTTTCAATCAGCCCATCCCCTCTGAGAGGCCTCCCTAGGTAACCTTCCTTCTATGCTTGGTAAGGTTCTTTCCATTAGGCCTACTTCTATAATTAAACTTTCCTCAATAGATTGTAAATGTCCATATATGCATTGGTTTCTCCCACCAGAACTACTTGTGACCAGGGATTGAAGACACATTACTTGTGAATCTCCAGCACCTGCAACAGTGCTGTTGTCTCTGTAATTGTGAATTCCTTAGTCAATGAATGCACTGAATTAGATGCTTGTGGCTGTCAGTGGATAGGTGAATATGTTCTCTAGGGTTCCCATTCCCCAAGTCCTTCACATATTATAAGTTTATTGTTTTCAATTTTGTCTTGCAAGATATCTTTTTATTATTCCACATATTTAGTAATCTATATATCTTTACATTTATAAATGATTTATGTAAATACTTAATTTAAATATACCATTTTAGTGCTTTAACTGAAAAAAAAAACAACTACTACCATTATTATCAGCGTCAGTGAAATCTATTTCTGAAATTGAGAACAATTCTCGTTAAAGGGCTGAAATTAATAATATGACTTATACTTTCATCACTTTATTGCAAAGGTCAATGTATAGTGATATAAAATACTTTGCATTTATATACAAAATGGAATTAGACTGTAGGCTCAGGTAAACATTTTCTGAAAATCTAGCAAGTCATTCAAAAGTTGTGAAAATAATCAGCAACTTCTTTTGTTCCATTTGACAGCCCACATAGGAAGATACTTACTATTCCTGTCCCACTTTTTAAATGATATTACTGATACACAATCATTAGACAATAAAATTTACACACTGTCCCTCAGTTTTCTGATTTTTCCCTTGGCAATGATACATTTTCTGTCTAAATTAGTCTATATCCCTTGCCAGCCCACTGTGATCTCCTGCCTTTACTTTACTTAGTTCCCCATCTAATTTCACTTCATGCTCAGTCTTTCTGCATTTGATAAACCTATGCTAAGTTGTGGCTCATTAATAATGGTACAGGCTAGAAACATCAAACTCTACAGAAGGAAAGATAAGGAGGCAGTTTTACAATTGGTAGTAAGACGGCAGAGGGGGACATGTGGGGAGGTTTTTCTGTTCCACACTTCATAACAAATAGCCACAATTAAGAAAGGTCTGAGCACTACAAAGTCTGCTTAAAGCTTTGAGTTGTACAGATTAGGAGATGGGAATGAATTTTTAAGTTTCAACCCTTCCTTTTGCGAACAACCTAATACAGCATCATCAGCAATTAAGAATTTTAAATGGCAAATAATTGCAATAATAAGCATGTGCAGAACAAACAAATATGAAAATTATAATCTTATAGGAACTACATATAATCAAGAAATGGCACATTAAATGCTTGTTGTATTTTTTAGATGGAGTTAACGCTAGAGCTTGATTTAGCTAAGAGTGCTTCTGAGCCCACATAAGTATAAATAAAGAATGTTGCAAATCTGTGGAATTAATTTTAACCCCTATCTAGGGCTTTGTAGTAGAGTTCTTGGAGAGTTTAACTGTAATTAATACTACTTTCTTGCCGTGACCTATTTTGAACTGAAAGCTAGTCTTTCCTAGGCTTATCTGAGAAATAGAAGCCTAAAAGCTTTCCAAATCTCAGCTAAAACTCCACACATTTCTCAGCAGTGAAATTGAAGAATGCCCTCATTCTGAAAATCCCAAGTTATACTTCTCTCATGTAATAATTTAATCACCCCTCTTGTAATAAAGACCATTTTAAGCTGTTTTAAGGTATTATACAAGTTCCCTCAGAAGGTTTTTTTGTTGCTGTCATTTCTATTTCTCTTTGTGTGATTATGGTAAATCAGCCTTACGTTCCACCAGAACCCTTCAATATGTCACAAAGCACTTACCCACTTCTGATTCTTCTTCTAAACAAGGGTTCCCAGAAAACTGCATTTCTGTAGACAAAGGGTGAAAAGGTCAGGGAATGATGATAGAACAGTAATAAACAGAACAGTGAATGACAAAAAGTAAAGTGCTCAAACACCTTTTTGCTTTATAGCTTTATTTGTGGTAAATAAGATTGAAAAGAATTGATCAAGGTCCCTACCATCTAAAACCCTGTGATAGCCAACAAGATGAGGATTGATTTAAAGATTTAAATGCAAACCACTATTTTTGTTGGTGTTTCAAGAAGAGCTGTTCAAACCATAACACAATCTTTGATAGTTTGATCAATACTAGTTTAAGCAAAGATAAAACTAGCTGCACAAAATGTCGATTTGGTACACAAAGAGGTCAATTCAGAGGCTTCTAAACAATTTTTTCTGCAACCAAAGTATTTCACTCTGCCACTTCAGAAGAGATCAATGTGCAGACACATGCCATCTGTTTTGCTGAAGCCTCAGTCAAAAGAAAATATACCTACTATGGGATTTAAACTAATATGAAATACAACAATCACAAAACTGGCAAGTATTAAATATCCATCACTTGAAAAAATATATTGATTGCATGCCTCCTGTGAACAGGCACCTGAACAAGGCAATCTGGATATGCAAAGGAACTGAAAGACACAGAAACTGGCTTTCGGAAGTGCATAATAGAATTCAAAAGATCCAAAAAAAAAAAAAAAGCTGGCTGATGGGAAATGTGGGAAAGTGCACATTTAAATATCCCAACAGATAATGAAATTCTTAGGGGTGCAATAAATTACAATTAAATTGAAAGCTATGTCACTAATCATGTAAACATTCTTGGGCAATAAAGGGTGTGAACAGCTTTCAAAAAACATGTCATACAGAAATGATTGGATTTGTACATTAAATAAAGTTACTTACCATAGATTGGTTAAGAAAATACTGAACTTTGACAGAGGAAAGATCCAAGATTACAGAATAGGAACAGCTCTGGAGTGCAGTTCCCAGCAAGAACGCAGAGGGTGAGTGATCACCACATTTCCAAACAAGGTTTTACTGCCCACAGACCAGGAGATTCCTAGGCAGAAAGCCACTACGAGTTTCCAGCACGGCTATTTCAGCTGGCGCAGCAAATCTCCACACAAAACCTCACGAAAATCTGGGTGGCCATTTCAACTGGTGCCTGGGAATTCCAGGGAGACAGATTTACCCATTCAACGGAGAAAAAGGGAGCTGAAACAGGGAGCGAGGTGATCTGGCTCGGCGGGTCCCACCCCCACAAATACCAGCAATCTGAAATGCTCTGGATTGAGAGTTTCACAGCAAGCACGGCTGGACCCAGGATGGTCCAGCTCTGTGGGGGAAGGACGTCCACCATTAATGAGGCAGTCCACCACCACTGAGGCAGTCTGCCATTACTGAGGCAGTCCACCATTACTGAAGCAGTCCACCATAACTGAGGCAGACCGCCATTACTGAGGCAGTTCTAACTATACCTCTATAAACAAAACCGCAAGGAAGTTCACACAGCAGCTGGGCAGAGCCCACAGCAGCACACCAACACCTCTGCTGGCAGACTGTGACTAGGCTACCTCCTCGCTTGGCAGGGAATCTCTGAAAAAAGGCAGCAGGACATCAGGAACTTATGAATAAAGCCCCACCTTCCCAGGACAGAGCACCTGGGAAAAAAAGGCAGCTATGAGTTCCGCTGCAGCAGACTGAAACGTACCTACCCAGCAGCTCTGAATGGAACAACAGAGCTCACAGCTCAACACTTGAGCTCCTATAAGGGACAGACTGTCTCCTCAAGCAGTTCGCTTACTCCCATATATCCAAAGAGACACCTCATAAAGAAGAGCTCAGGTTGACATCTGGCAGGTATCCTTCTGGGACAAAGATAACCCAAAGAAGAAACTGGCAGCAACCCTTACTGTTCTTCAGACACTGCAAGTGATCCCCAGGCAAGCAAGGTCTGGAGTGGACCTCCAGCAGTCCTACAGTGGAGGGGCCTATTAGAAGGAGAACTAAAAAATGGAAAGAAATAACTTCAACATCAACAAAAAGGACAACCACTCAGAGACCCCATCCGAAAGTCACCAACTACAAAGACTACAGGTAGATAAATCCACAAAGATGGGAAGAAACCAGTGCAAAAAAGATGAAAATACCAAAACCCAGAATGCCTCTCCTCCTCCAAAGGATCACAACTCTTTACCAGCAAGGGAACAAAGCTGGATGGAGAATGAGTCTGATGAATTGACAGAAACAGGCTTATGAAAGTGGGTAATAACAAACTTCTCTGAGCTAAAAGAACATGTTCTAACCCAATGCAAAGAAACTAAGAACTTTGAAAAAAGGTTTGACGAAATGCTAACGAGAATACACAGCTTAGAGAAGAATACAAATGATCTGATAGAGCTGAAAAACACAACACGAGAACTTCGTGAACCATACACAAGTTTCAATAGCCAAACTGACCAAGCAGAAGAAAGGATATCAGAGATTGAAGATCAATTCAATGAAATAAAATGAGAAGGCATGATTAGAGAAAAAGAATAAAAGGAAATGAATAAAGCCTCCAAGAAATATGAGATTCTGTGAAAAGACTTAATCTACGTTTCATAGGTGTACCTGAATGTGACGGAGAGAATGAATCCAAGCTGGAAAACACTCTTCAGGATTTTACCCAGGAGAACTCCCCAAACCAGCAAGGCAGGCCAATATTAAAGTCCAGGAAATACAGAGAACACTACAGAGATATTCCTCAAGAAGAGCAAACCCAAGGCACATTAACTGTCAGATTCACCAGGGTTGAAAGGAAGAAAAAAAATGCTAAGGGCAGCCAGAGAGAAAGGTCAGGTTACCCACAAAGAGAAGCCCATCAGACTCACAGTGGATCTCTTGGCAGAAACCCTATAAACCAGAAGAGAGTGGGGGCCAATATTCAACATTCTTAAAGATAACAACTTTCAAAATAGAATTTCATATCCAGTCAAACTAAGCTTCAGAAGCGAAGGAGAAATAAAATCCTTTACGAACAAGCAATTGCTCAGAGATCTCATCACCACCAATGCTGCCTTACAAGAGCTCCTGAAAGAAGCACTAAACATAGAAAGAAACAACCAGTACCAGCCACTCCAAAAATGTACCAAATGGTAAAGAGCATCGACACAATGAAGAAACTGTATCAATTAATGGGCAAAACAACCAGCTAGCATCAAAATGGCAGGATTGAATTCACACATAACAATATTAACCTTAAAAGTGAGCAGGCTAAATGCCCCAATCAAAAGACACAGACTGGCAAATTGGATAAAAAGTCAAAACCCATCGGTGTGCAGCCATAAAAAAGAATGAGTTCATGTCCTTTGTAGGGACATAGATAAATTTGGAAATCATCATTCTCAGCAAACTGACACAAGAATAGATAATCAAACACTGCATGTTCTTGCTCATAGGCAGGTGCTGAACAATGAGAACACATGGACACAGGGATGGGAGCATCACACACTGCTGTCTGTTTTTGGGGTACTAGGGGAGGGACAGTTGGGAGTAGGGAGTTGGGGAGGGATAACATGGGGAGAAATGCCAGATATAGGTGACAGGGGGATGGAGGCAGCAAACCACATTGTCATGTATGTACCTATGCAACAATCCTGCATGTTCTGCCATGTACCCCAGAACCTAAAGTGCAATAAAATATTTTTTTTAAAAAAAGAAAATACTGAACTTCTACTAGGTATGAGACTCTCTATAGGCACTGGACATATAGTGATGAATAAGAACCCTCACTTTCAGGAAGCTCTGTCTATTCTAAGAGCAGACAAGAAATAGAGACAAGATTTCTCAGAACTCCATTATGCTCTTCATAAATTAGTAAATATTAGGGATTGCAGGTTGTGAAACACTGATCTATAAATCCTTCAACCTCGCAGTTCTCCAAGCGGTGCAAAAATTTCCAAAAATGAATGCTTAATAATAATATTCATTCATATCAATGTCTCTGCCTTCTAACCCCTCCTTGACTTGTCCCAATAGAAACCAATGTGTAATTTTGTTAATTGGAATATTTGAGGAAATGAAACTACATGGTTTTATCTTTATGCTTTTATTTATTTCCCTAAGATATACACTTGCTACTCAACTACATGGACACATTTTTAGCTTCAAAGGTATAGTTTAAAATTTTTTTCAGTGTTTTATGATAAAGGCAATATGGACAAGGAGCTGTACTTCCTCAAAAATTCCTTTGAAAAAAATATTAATCATTTGGTAAAAGTAACAAATTCATTATCTTAAATGTTTTAAAAATGTAGAGGTATATGTAGAACCAATAGTCTCTATTCATAAAGAAATTTAGTCATTTTCTTCCTAAACCAACACTGCTATTGTCTTTGCTGTCTCTTATTTTTTGTATCAGATCTACTTAACTTTGAGACAAAATATAGTCCCAGCTCCAACAATGAGGGGAGGGTCAAATACCCTCAGGCTTACCACTACTAATTTGTCCTGAAAGTAATCTATTTACCTGGGTCCTGATATTTATTTTTTCTAAAGCATACCTAAGAGCTCTCACAGCATTTCCCCTGACACTTTATAATAATTTCCTCTTGATGCATAACAAATTACCACAATTAAGTGGCTGAGAACTACACACATGTATCATCTTATAGTTCTGTGGGTCAAAAGTCTGGGCTAGCCGGGACTTTTGCTTAGGCTAATACTGATGTAAAGCCAAAAGCATTTGCTGGAGCCACAATCTTCTCTGAGGCTCTAGGTCCTCTTTCAAGCTTTTCAGGTTTTTGGTAGAATTTGGTTCCTTATATTTGGAGGAATGAGACCCATGTTTATTTGCTGGGTAAGGGTCACTGTTAAGTTATAAAGGTTACTTTCAAGTCTTAGTGAATCTTACCAAACCAAGGCAGCTTACTTCCTCAGCCAACAAAAAAATCTCTATCTAGTCGATACTAACAAAGAGTTTTACATAATATGACATAATCATGGGAGTAGCAATCATGCCATCCTTGCTATGTAACCTAACTTAATAAAGGGAGCCACTACTGCATCATATTCAATGAGAGGAAATTATACGTAAGGGGGCATGAGTTTTGGCATCAACTTAGTATTCTGACTTCTGGGAAATGTTATCTTCTTCCAACTGACTGGCTTTGAATTGATAATCTTGTTGTTTTTTCAACATCCATAATTAGGTCTACAAAAAAATTCATAGTGGAGTTTAGGAGTTTCATGTTTTTGTTTTGTCCATAAATTTTTTTTGTATTAGCATGTTAAGCTCCGTGAAAATCATTGTCACCTTAATGATCCTTAGCATTATAAGACATGCATTACTGCTTTCACCCTGATAGTGAAGAAAGTGAATTGTGCGGTGTAGTTCTTAAATGGCACACCAAAGTACTGAATTCAGTCTCTCAGATTTTTTAAATTCAAAATTGCTTCTACCCCTTCATGATTTCCACAGTTTTTCAAAGACCTTTTTAAGAACAAAGGCAAGTAATGAAACAAAACCTCTTTGAGTTCTCATGATCAACAGACTACAGAGGTTTAAAATACATAATGCCAAGATAACTGCCTTTGAAATGCATATAGTCTATTTACTTTAGGTGTCTAGTGAGAATTATGTTACCCAAACTAGTTATTTCTATGCCTATCTTAGGCAGAAGTATCAGAAATGAGAACTAATTTTTATCAAATAAATTGAGCTATCAATTCTGATCATATAAATTATTTTGTATATTTTCCGGTTAACTTAATATAGTTACATTTTATTGAAATATGCTATTTATATTTACATGTAATTGGCTTATTGTTAAATTAAATGAATCAAATGTTTCATTCTTAGTTTTTTTTCTAATATTGAAAATATCAATAAATAAGTACCACATACACAATCTTTAGGCTCTTCAATATTTTTGAAGACTGTAAAAGTGTTCTGAGATCAAAATGTTTGAAAACTGCTACTCTAGAACTCTTCTTATTGCTAAGCTTTGACAGCTAAAGTGTGAAGATGGCCTTGCACAGCTGACAAATAATTTGGTCTCAGGCTCAGGAAGTCTGAATCTTGAGGCCAGTTCCCCAGTGCCAAGATAATTTGCCCCCTCCTCAAGCTATAAAAAGTTGAAAACATTCACTGCTTCTTCCTGCCTCCACCCAACTGGGAAAACGGAAAACAGAGTTTTGAAAAAGATGAGCATGTAGAAGGCGAGCCATCAGTCCCACATAGTTATTTCTCTAGTGTCAAGGGAGGAACTTCCAAAGTCACTCATTGAACCATTCTGTTTCTACCTGATGGAAAATACACTTTATTTTATATAAAATTTTATTTTTTCTATTTCTTTACATAATACTTTATTGCTATTTCTCTCTTCCCCAAGCTGAATTAATTGCAATTTTTTATGCTTTAGTATGTGTGACGGGGTACTTGCTAGTCGTCCAGGAATTATATGTCCTATTTCTAATCTTTTTTTGTGGTTACATTTATAGAGTTTTTTAAAGGTATAGATATGACAAAATAGAAAATCTTGAAAACATTGATAAATTCCTGGACACATACACCCTCTCAAGACTGAGCCAGGAAGAAATTGATTTCTGAACAGAGAAATAACAAGGTCAGAAATTTAATCAGTAATAAATAGCCAATTAACAACAGCAAAAACAAAAACCCAAATCAGATAGATTCACAGCTGAATTCTACAAGATGAACAAAGAGAGCTGGAACCATTTATGAAGAAGCTATTCAAAAAACTGAGGAGGAGGGACTCCTCACCAACTCTTTATGAGGCCAGCCTCAACCTGGTAACTAGCAGACACAACAAAAACGGAAAACTTCAAACCAATATCCTTGACGATCACTGATGCAAAAATACTTAACATAATACTAGCAAATCAAATCCAGCAGCACATCAAAAAAAACTAATCCACCACAATGAAGCAGGGTTTATCCCTAGGATGCAAAGTTGGTTCAATAATATGAAAATCAATAAGTGTGATATATCATATCATCAGAACTAAAGACAAAAACCAATGATTTTCTCAATGGATGCAGAAAAGACTTTTGATAAAATTCAACCTCCCTTCATGTTAAAAACTCTTGATAAACTAGGTATTAAAAGACATATCTCAAAATAATAAGAACCATCTATGACAACACACAGCTAATATCATAACAAATGGGCAAAAGCTGAAAACATTCCCCTTGAAAACTGGCAGAATACAAGAATGCCCTCTCTCACCACTTCTATTCAACATAGTATTAAAAGTCCTAGCCAGATCAATCAGTCAAGAGATCTGTTTAAAGAAGACATGATTTTAAATCAAGAAAACCCCACACACTAGGCAGAAGTGCTCCTTCAACTGATACACAACTTTAGCAGTTTCAGAATAAAAAAATTAAAGTAAAAAAATTACTAATATTTCTGTACACCAACAACAGCCAAGCTGAGAGGCAAATCAGAAACACAATCTCTTTCACAATTATCACAAAAATAATAAAATACCTAAAAATACAGCTAACTGGGAAGGTGAAATATTTTTACAAAGAGAACTACAAAACACTGCTCAAAGAAATCAAATTGACATAAGCAAATGCAAAAACATACCACACTCATGGATAGGAAGAATCAATATTGTTAAAATAGCCATATTGCCGAAAACAATTTACAGATTCAATATTATTTCTATCATATAACCAATGGCATTCTTCACAGAATTAGAAGAAAAAAAAACACTTTAAAATTCATATGGAACCAAGAAAGAGTTCAAATAGCCCTAGGTAATCCTAATCAAAAAGAAGAAATCTGGAGACATCACACTACCCAACTATACTACAGGGCTACTGTAACCAAAACAGCATGGTACTGGTACAAAAACAGATGCATAAACTAATGAAACAGAATAAAGAGTGCAGAAATAAAACTGCACACCTACAACTATATGACCTTTAACAAAATGACAAAAA
Organism: Cacajao melanocephalus; assembly: GCA_963573385.1. Classification (NCBI taxonomy): domain Eukaryota; kingdom Metazoa; phylum Chordata; class Mammalia; order Primates; family Pitheciidae; genus Cacajao; species Cacajao melanocephalus. The sequence continues at coordinate 19,612 of CAUYLG010038048.1, read as the reverse complement.
CAAGCAATGGGGAAATGACTCCCTATTCAATAAATGGTTCAAATATATCTGGCTAGTCATATGCAGGAGATTGAAACTGGATTCCTTCCTTGTACTATATACAAATGTCAACTAACAATGGATTACAGACTTACATGTAAAACCCAAAACTTGAAAAGCCCCAGAAGACAACCTAAGCAATAGCATTCTGGGCATAGGCACAGGAAAAGATTTCATGACAAAAATACCAAAGCAATCACAAAAATAGCAAACACTGACCAAAAGGATCTAATTAAACTATAGAGCTTGTGTACAGCAAAAGAAACCATTGACAAAGTAAACAGACAACCTACAAAATGAGAGAAAATATTTATAAACTATGCATCTGACAAAGGTCTAATATCCAGCATATATAAGGAACTTAAACAAATTTACAAAAAAAAAAAAACATTAAAAAGTGAGCAAAGGATATTAGCAGACATTTTTCAAAAGAAGACACTCATGCAGCCAACAAGCCTATTAAAAAAAGCTTAACATCACTGATTATTAGAAAAATGCAAATAAAAACCACAGTGAGATATCATCTAACATCAGTCAGAATGGCGATTTCTAAAAAGTCAAAAATAACAGATATTTGTGAGGCTGAGGAGAAAAGATAATGCTTATACACTGTTGGTGGGAGTGTAAATTAGTTCAGCCATTACATAAAGCAGTATAGATATTTCTCAAAGACCTAAAATCAGAACTACCATTTGACCTAGCAATCCCATTATGGAGTATATACCCAAAATAATATAAATCATTTTGTCATAAAGACATATGCACATGTCTGTTCATCATAACACTATTTAGCAAAGACATGGAATCATCCTAAATGCCCACAAATGGTAGCCTGGATATAGAAAAGGTGGTACATGTACACCGTGTAATATTTTAGTATTCAACCCTAAAAGAGAATGAAAGGATGTCCTTTGCAGCAACATGGATGTAGCTAGAGGCCATTGTTTATAGCAAACTAAAACAGGAACAGAACACCAAATCCTGCATGTTTTCATTTATAAGTGGGAGTTAAATGATGAGAACACATGGACACATAGAGGAGAACAACAGACACAGGGGTCTTCTTGAGGGTGGAGGTTGGCAAGAGAGAGATGATTAAAAAAATAACTATTGGGTATTAGGCTAAGTACCTGAATGATGAAATAATCTGTATAGGAAACCCCCCATGACACAAGTTTACCAATATAACAAGCCTTCACATGCACCCCTGAACCTAAAATAAAAGTTAAAAAAAATGAATATATAAGGTATGTCCGGGCATGGTGGCTCATGCCTAAAATCTCAGGACTTTGGCAGGCAGAGGCTGGCAGATTGTTTGAGCCCGAGAATTTGAGACCAGATTGGGCAACATGGGAAACACACTCTCTACAAAAAATTAGCTGGGTGCAGCGGCAAGTGACTGTACTCCTAGCTAATTGGGAGGCTGAGGTGGGAGGATCACTTGGGCCCAGGAAGCTGAGGTCACAGTGAGCAGAGATTACAGCATTGCAGTTAAACCTGGGCAACAGAGTGAAACCCTGTCTCAATAAAACTAAATATATAAATCAATAAAAAAATGTAAAAGTCTAGAAATGAAATAATATATAGTTTCAATAATTACCTCCTAAATAGCACAAGACACTTTGCTCATTTTCACTTGCTCACTTCCTCCTCCAAACTGCTATTTTGATAAGTCCTTCTTGAGTGTAATTCTCAAATTATTTTACATTTTGCCTCTTTCTTACAAATCACTTTTGACAATTACACTAATTTTCATGGCTGTCTTATTGATAATTACTTCTACCTACCTATAGTTGTACTGCTTTTTTATTCAGCACACTTATCTCCATGTTAATTTTAGCAAAGTTTTAGAATTATTTTTCCCTAGAGAATATTTCCAGTTTATACTTTCAGACAGAGTTCATGGATGGTAACATTTTGAAGAGTTTCTATATCAAAACTAAATTTCTTCTTTTCTGCACACCACAATAATAGTTCTAAAGGGAAGACAGTAGATATTTGTTTGGGATGGGGGTAGTACATTTCCATATAGTCTGTCATGTTCAGTATATGTTTTCCCTAGATTATAAATACATATTAACTCAAAACACTATCATCTTGTTTACCCTATTGCAACTCTAGCTCCTTTTCATGATAGCCTAGTTTTTATACAAAAAAAAAAACATACAAACATGCAAATACACAAAAACAACTATACTCTTAGGTTTAGTGTAAAGGCCAATATCAGAAGTAGCTGCTCTGAGATGAAGGAGCTAGTTTGCTGTGCTGCAAACCCAGCATTTACTCTATTTCATGGAACACAGAACTTAAAACATCAGCAATTATAAGGTATTTGAATTTCCAATCACTACAAAGAAAAATTGCTGCAAATTAAAGTATGATATTGCATGATTTTTAGATACATTAGAATTATTAAATAAATGTTAAAATGTGAAATTTTGCAAAGCTGAGAATTGATGATATCTGGTAACTGTCTAGTTGACTACTCATAGCCCTCTCCACTCTATTTCTAGATTTTGCTGCAGTATATTTTGGAAAATCTATTCCTGAAAATTTCTAGGGAAAGAATCTTTTTTTTTTTTAAGTCCTCCTTCTGTCTCCTTTCATAATCCTGTTGGATTGAGCTCTCAGTCTAATTCTGTTTGCTCTGTAACTTCCCAAAATTCCTAATTGACATGGCTTTGGCAACCCTTCTAATCCAGTAGTGCTTCTGTGTGTTTGTTTTATATGTCCTTTGTCATTTCAATTGGCATATTTTTTATTGACTCATCTTGAACAACAAACAGTTTTTTTCAATATATTGTCTCTGAAAATCCTCATTTCAATTGTGCTCCTTTTCCCATCCACACCATTTTCTCATAAAGGACACTAGGCAACAAGCCAACAGTAATTTTCATCTCAGGGATTTGAGGTTTTATTCCTTTAAGGCAAAATTTTATTTTAAAATCAAGGCAATTTCCTCAGCCAGGAGCGAATGTTTTAATAATTGACACTAAAACACAGACATTCACTAATTCTAAACTTCCATGGTATCAATAGGCAAGCAAAGCAGTATTCCCAGACTTTTGGCCTCATATATGTTGTAGCAACAGACAATATTCATATCTGTTCAATCCAGGACACAAATTATACGAACAACCAAAACATGTTTTAAAATATGTTTTTTTTTCAAGTATGGTGCTTTATTTGAACTATTAGTTCAGAACTATACTCAAATACACATCTTCAACATCTCAGATGATATGTAAACCTGTCCTCATGAATGATTCACAAACATCAAACTACTCCAAGCAGTCAGTCTTTCCTTTGAAAATAATTTCAAACACATAAACCATTCCAAATGTTTTAAGGGTTATCTGCAATATGCCTACTTTTACTTATTTATTTATATTGTTCCTTATTTTCTAAAAAGTTATCATAGACAAATTTATTCAATAAAAATGAATTCTTAAGGGAAATTTGTTAATAGGAGAGGAATATTGACAGCAAACTTTTAGAAGCTTTTTAGTATAAAGATACATTCTAAATTATTTTTTGAAAGGTTAGAGATAGATCACAAAAATGGATGCTGAACTAGTTAAGAGTGTTACATTTATCTATTAATAGCTCCTTTTATAGTGTAATTTTTGAGAAGATGATTAATTCAAATGAATGATGTAGTGTCGGAGATGTTGTGTTAGAATCCCTGTTTTTCCATTTACAACCTAAAGTCTTGGACCTATCTCTTAACCTGCCGAAGCCTTGGTTTTCTTATTATAAATTGCTGAAAATAATTACACATTCACAGATTTGTGATAGTTTAAATAAAATAATACATAATACATAGCCTTTGATAGTTCTGGACACATAAAGTTCCATAAATATTAGCTATTATCAATATCACTGTGTGAGATAAAGAGGTGGAGAGGTGTGGCAGTTAAAATGCCAGACACATTTTGTCTAATACTTTTTTAAAGGATAGGCTCATTTTAGGGCAGAGATACTGCTTCATACTTAAGCTTTAGGTGTAATCTGCTGTTATGAATTTGACAAAGTATTGTAATACTGTAGAATATTTTAACTCAAAGTGTAAACTAATTTGAATTTAACTCAAAGTGTAAACTAATTTGAAGTCACAGTGTCAGAGAATGCAACACCTTTGAAATAAATCCATAGAAAGAACAGAATAAAACAAATCTACAGTTTGCATTACATTTCCTGATCTTCTTTGATAAAATTCAAAGAAAAATAATATTGAAGTTAGTCTTCCACTTAAGAGGATGTTTTCATTTCTCATTACAATTTTTGATATCTCTGCAAAATAGTGTTGTTATATCAATTCGGTAAAATGTATATTGAATTTGTATACATTTGACTTTAAGTTCAAGGTAAAATAAATGACTTGAATTCATGTAGTGGAGGGATATGAAAGGGAGTATAAAGCAAGATTTGAGAGAAGTGGGAGGTTTCCACTAACAAAGGCATTATATTGTAGAGAATAAACAGAAAATCTACATTCATGATTGAGGCATTATTGAAGCATCTGATAATGGCCCTGAAGTTCTTGCCAACTGGTAGTTGCCTGGTTTGGAAAGTATAGATTACAGGAGTCTCTTGATATTTAATTAGAGATCTTTTTTCTTTCTTTCTGTCTCTTTCCTTCCTTCCTTTCTTTCTTTCCTTCTTTCTTTCTCTTCTCTCTCTTCTTTTTCTTTCTTTCCCTTCCTCCTTCCGTCCCTTCCTTCCTTTCCTCCTCCCTGCCTCCCTCTCTCTTTCTTACTTTTTTCTTTCTCTCTTTTCTTTCTTTCTTTCTTTTTCTTTCTTTCCTTCCTTCTTTCCTTCTTTCTTTCTTCTTCCTCCTCCTCCTCCTCTTCTTCTCCTTATCTTCTTCTTCTCCTTCTCCTTCTTTCTTCTTCCTTCTTCTTGCTTCCTTAGAGCCAGACGAATCCATGTACTGATGAAAATCCAGGTTCATTGGTAACAAAATATTCCTTCATAGAGGTCATATTAATAAGATATACCATCACCATGGAACCATTAAAATTTGATAAGACTTCCCTTATTATTTTGAAAATATGGATTATAAATTTGTTCTGGCTTAGGACATTAATGACATTCTCATAAGCTTTATTTTCCACTATACTTCCATTTAATTCAGTATTCTTTATTCTTCTTTATTTAATGTTCTATATGATACAGATGGTGATGAGAAGTATTTATTGATTCTGCCTTTGGTCATATAGTTAAATGCAGATGTATATAATGAGAAATCAGGCCACATACTAGAGATTTTAGGTTAATAAATGTAACATGCTAAGTCACTATTAGCCTAGATTTAGGAATAATTTCAATCTTAAACCAGTATTTCTTTATGTGATAATGCTAGCACATTTACATTTAATATTATAAACATTATCTAACTTTGACTTGCATTCAAGACTGGTAGACAAACTTTACCACTTAGTATTGTAGTTGCTTTACCAGATTCTGGAGAGAAACCAAAGATAAACAAGAATTGGCCCTTATTCTGGAGAAGTTCACATCTTTTACAGCCATAAATCAGTCCTCCATCTAAGAGCCCTGTTCCCGCACCTTTGCAGTGTGCATTTGTGCTGCCTCCCATGCCACTCCCCTTCCACACCCCTACCCCCTGTGGTTCTGTGATTCTGGTACACAGCCTAACAAAGTACTGGGAATTATATTCACAAATAATAAACTACAATAACGTATTGTTTTTCTCATATATCGGCTTCTTTGTAAGTTTAACATAACAAGATCAACTGGTGCTTATTTGAAATGGCAATATGTTAATGGAAACAACCAATTCCAAAACTGATTTTACTATTTCCTCTCTGACTGCTAGTTGGAAAAGAAATGCTTCTCATACTTTGACAGAAAAAATAATATCTAGAGTTTATTCTGCTTTCAAATATTCCAATTTGGACAAAATTTTAATCTAGCCCAAGCAAAGTAACTATACAAGTTTGTGAATCAGAGACTACAGAAGGAAAATGGCATCTGACTACCAGAGCTGCATCTTCTGAGATCCCCTTCTTGGCTTTATTCCAGTGAAAAATGCAAGCTCATAGTTGGCTGCTCAACACTGGCAAGAAGAAGGCGAACAAGGTAAAAAGGTAAAACACTAATAAATCTTCTGGAACTTCCACTAGATAGGACCTATCATTCATGACGAGTACGACATTCCTCTGGGTGGATGGGTGAATGGATGGATGGATAGATAGATAGATAGATAGATAGACAGATAGACAGACAGACTTTTTCCTGATTATAATTAATGCACTTCTTTTCTTGTTTAAGCTGGACCTTCTCCTTTTAATTTTGTAAACCTATAGGAACACAAGACTTGAAAGTTTTAGTAAATATAAAAATCACCTAGAGGACTTGTGGAAAATGCCTATGCAAGGGTCCTACCCACTGAGTTTCTAATTAGTAAATTTGTCCTAAGTCCCATGTTTCTTATGCAGGCATACAGAGCTTAATATTTTATGGAAAAAAATGAATATATTTTAAATAAGAATAATATAGACTGCTAGAAAGAAATAGCTTAGATGCCAAGATCTGAACTTACAACTCTACTGCTGCTTCACATGTAGTTAGTGATCTACATGTGAAGCGATCACAAAGAAATAATAAACGTAGCTAGCGATCACAAAGAAATAATAAATGTGTCCTCTCCATTATCACTGTTGTACAGCTTCCAACTTATTTAATTAACCTTTTAATTATAGGAGCAAATTGTTTTGCCGATATGTATCTCACTATTATATAATTTCTACAAACTTATTTATCAGGCAGACTTCCATAACATAAAAGGAGAGTTAAGAGTGACTCATATAATATGGCTGTTGATAAGAATTTAAAAATAATGCTAGCAGTCATTCTAGATTAAGAATAGACTGCAACTGGACTAGTGGATCTCAAATTTAGCTCATCATTGGAATCTAGAAAAAATTGATTCCCAAATTACCCCCCAGAGATTCTGATTTGATTGGTCTAGGGTATAGGTTGGTCATCAAATTTTTTTAATTGTCCCAGGTGACTCTAACACATTACCAAATTTGAGGACCACTGCATGGAACCAATGCCTTACCGCAACAAAAACAGATTACCAACAATAGACAGTAGTATTGTTTCTTCACTGAATGCTTTCAATTGTTTTATCCTTTTAACTACTTTTAAACATATTACAAAAGTATGTATTTGTTTTATTTGGAATTAATCCACTGTTATTAAATTCAGTTAAACTTTTGTTTTGTTTTGTTGTGTTTTTGAGATCTAGTAAGAGGGAAATAAGGTTGAAAAGACCAGCCCTGATGAAGGACCGAGGACTAGAATACTGAGTTTTTCCAGTAGACCAGTAGTTCTCAATTTCTGGGCTCCTCAATAAGAGATTTTGAATAGATAGAAGAAAAATGACATTTTATGCTTCTATTTCTTTCTTCTTTCAGTTAGGCTAGCTTCCTAAATGTGGTAATAAGGAGATAGATATCTTAGCAATTTTTGAAAACTCAGGAAAACGTCTTTTTATGCGCCTATATTTCTTAATATAGGTAAGGAAATGTGTCATTAAATCTAAACGTGTTATTTAATATAAAAAGCACACAAATTAATAATTAGTTATTTACTCAATATTTAATATATAAAGATGTGTAAAACAATGTGAGTTTTATCCTAATAGAAGAAACAAGGAAACAAACATATAAAAAATAAATACAATATAGTAAATGCTATACTTGAGATTAGTTCAAGGTTTATTAGCAATGCAGTAGAAAGAGAATATTTAGTACTCATTAGACAGGAGAAGAAAAATACTATGTATGGTTTTTCAATTTTTTTTAGCTCATCATCTATTGTTAATGTCAATGTATATTATGTGTGGCCCAAGACAATTCTTCCAATGTGGCCCATGAAAGCCAAAAGATTGCACTCTGATTATGTATTTGTGCTTCTTTTAATGATATGTAATGAAAATATTTTTTAAAAATTTAAAGAAATGACCTTAAGTATATCTGTATGTTTTTCTACATGTTTTTGGTAAACTATCTATTAATGCTGAATAATACTCTTGAATAAGTCAGCATTAGAGGAGTCAGGAATATGCACCTAATTTTTCTAAACCTACGGAAGTAAAGATTGTTTGTTTTCCTAGGTTTATAAGTAAAAGATTAGGCAGTTTCACTGTTCAATTTGGCAAGTTGAACATCTGGCTTTAGGACATTTCAATATATCTACTGAAGTAAATTAGTCAAGGATGCTAAGATTACTATTCCATCTAGTTACGATAATAGCATCTTGCTGCCATTAAAAAATGCATTACTGTGTCCTTAGGAATACATATCTGGACAGATATGGGGAGAATATCTCATTGCAGAAGCTATAGACCTAATTGAATTGAAGGATTTCCAACTTTCATTTACACTTGTTCACATATGAAAATAAGTATATTCCCCCAAATAACTGATACTTCATGGGTTTATTATCTTCTTTTGGGAAGAACATAACATTATTTTTCCTCCACAATGTAGTTTAAAGTAAACAACAAAAGTCATTTGAATGAAAACATCACAGAACTCTTCAACATTTTTGGTTTTAGTGGACAGATTCAATTTTATATTATGATCTTCCTTGTCTTTCAGAACCACATTATCCCCTAGTATTAGTGGTTAAAAAGAATCCAGTTTTCTGCTTCATTTTTTATATTTTCCCAACTGTAATCTCAGAAATGTTTTCACTTTATAGATGACAAATAGAAATCTAAATTAATTCATTTATTCATTAAAAAATACTTTAGTGCTTAATATTTGCTAAGTACTGCCACTAGGTCTATAACAGTGAGAATAAAACATCCATCTGTTTACAATGAGTTTTCATTCTAAGGTTTGGTGAAGGCATCTGTAGTAAACAGTTAAATAAATATGTATGAAGTATAATTTTAGATAAACATCAATGCCTTGAAAAACAAAAATAGAATAGCAATGTGGTGGAAGGATAAGGGGAATTAAGAAGGAACAGGCAAGAAAGATCCGCTTGAAGAGGGGATGATTGAGTTCCGATCAGAAAAACCAACAGAAAACAGTAAATAGAGGAAAAGCTTGAGAATTTACAAACAGACTGAATTTGCCATTAAAGAGATGAGAGAATACAGCAAAAAGTAAAATAAAATAAAAGAAGCAATAATGAAAAAGCAAAGATGCAAACAGGTATAAGTAGTGGTTTCTGCCTACATTTTTCTACTCTCCATCTCAATACATCCTTGTTGCAAGAGCTGAAAATGAAGAATGGATAAGGCCCTATTTGAAGCCCTCCATACCTCCACTCTTTCCCCAAATTAACTGCTACTAAGGTAATTTTTTGAGCACTTTTCAAAAAAATTTCTGTGAATGTGTACACGTACACACACACACACACACACACTCATATCTAAATATTTTCAACAAACAGGATCAAATTCTATATTTTATTCTGGAATTTGCCTTTTTCTGCTAAAGTTCTCTTACGGCTTAGAGACTAACATATATCAGAAGAACTTATCCTACACTAGTCTTCTTAATAATTAAATAATATTCTATAGTCTGAATATATTATTAAACTTAAATATGCTTCTATTGATTAGCATTCAAGTTGTTTCCAGTGATAACTATTTAAAGTTATGTTGCAGTTGATACTCCTGAATATATATCTTTATTACCATTTGAAATCATTCCTTAAGAATAGAGTAATAGACATAGGATTTTGGAATTAAAATATCTTTGAAAATTTAATTTGGGTATAGACAAAGTTTGGGTTTAGATATTCAGTTTTCTATCAATTAAAACCCAAATTTTAATTTTTAACTATCATGGTAAAGAATGCAAGTCTTCTACAGCCTTTCCATGGCTGTTATCAATTATATATGTTTGAGCCAGTTGAAAGCTAACGCATAATAAATTGTTGTTTTTATTAGCATTTTTCCCAGTACAGTTGAACCTCTTTTTGTGCATCGATGATTATTTGTATTTTCTTTCATATATATTGTCCTCTGTCAATTACCCATTTATCTTATTTTTTATTTATTCATTTGAAATAAGGTTTTTATTTATTTACTCATTAAAACTGTATGGCATTTTATGCGTATTGTTGGCATGCATAAGTATCTAAACTTAAACATTTGCTGATTTTCTTGCTCTCAATTATATCTTGTGCCTTTATCTTTTCCTCTTTTTTTCTGGAATCATAATGTATTGTTTGAAAATTTACCTCAAGTGATTCCTCCAGAAATGTGTCTGTGGTCATAAACCTTCTGAGCCTATACCATATGTGAATATATAATTTAACTCTCCCTTTTGAATGGCATTATTGCCTAATATAGAATTATCTGCTTAAAAGCATTTTCCTTTAGAACCTAGCAAATATTTTTTCCACTGTTTTCCAGCATTTGATGTTATTTTGTTGTTCATTCTTTTGTAGATAAGTTGGGTTATTTTACTTTCTGGATATATTTTGGGTGCCTTTATTGTCGGCATAATGAAATTTTATCACAATGCATATAATTAGATGTTTAGAAACTGGTTGAGAAGTAGATTTTTAAAAATTCAAGTGTGTGGTTACTTTGTGGGCTCTTATGGTATGAATACTCATGTGCTTCTTCAGCTATCAGAACTGTTTTATTAAGTATTTGATCTTTCTTTACCCTATTTTTTATACTATCTTCTTTTATAAATCTTCTAAGATCCTGGAGGATATACTGTCTCAAATTAACTTTGAACTTTTTTCTCATATATTATATGGTTTAGATTTTTTTGTGATTAATTCTTGGTCTTGGATGGATGAATTTGTACATTAAAATAGTTCATTTCATGTTAATCATTCATATTTTGTTTTAATTTTTATTTTAAATGTAAGGGGTACATGGGCAGGTTTATTACCATGGTATATTGTGTGAAGCTGAGGTTTGGGGTACAAATAATTCTATCACCAGGGTACTGAACATAGTATTCAGTAGGCAGTTTCTCAATCTCTGAAAGTCCCTTTCCATTCTAGTAGTTCCCAGTTTTCATTGTTTCTATCTTTATATCCATGAGTATCCAATATTTAGCTGCGGCTTACAAGTGAGACTATTCAGAACTTTTGTTTTATTTTTCAACATTAATTTAAAATGATAGCCTACAGGTGCATCAATCTTGCTGCAAAGGATATTATTTCATATCATTTTATGGCTGTGTAGTATTCCATGATGTATATGCACCACATTTTTTTTATCCCATGCACCATTGATGAGCACCTTGGTTGAATTCCAATGTTCACAATATTGCTATTGTGAATACTGCTGCAGTAAATATATAAGTGCACGAACCTTTTTGGTAGAACAATTTATTTTCTTTTGAATATATACCCAGTATCAAGATAGCTAGGTTAAATAGTGGTTCTGTTTTAAGGTCTTTGAGAAACCTCCAAACTGCTTTCCACAATGACTGAACTAATTTACATTCCTACCAATAGCATATAAGCATTCCCTTTACTCTGTGGCCTTGCCAGCTGTTGTTTTTTGATTTTTAGTAATAGCCATACTTGCTGGTTTGAGATGACATCTCATATGCATTTCTCTGGTAATAAACAATGGAGAATGTTTTTTCAAATGTTTGTTGGGAGTATGGATATCTTATTTTTAAAAGTGTCTTCTCATGTCTTTTGCCCATTTTAATGTGTTCTTTGTTTTTTGTTTTGTTTAGTGCTTATTCAATTGTTTAAGCTCCTTATAAATTTAAAATCTCAGACCTTTGTTGGACGTGTGGTTTGCAAAAATTTTCTCCCATTCTGTTGGTTATCTGTTTACTCTGTCATAGTGTCTTTTACTGTATAGAAGTACATTAGTTTAATTAGGTCCCACTTGTCAATATTTGTTTTTGTTACAATTGCTTGTCAGGATTTAGTCATAAATGATTTCTCAATGTCAATGTCTAGAATGGTGTCACCTAGGTTTCTTCTGATTCTTATAGTTGGAGGTCTTATATTTAAATCTTTAATGCATCTTGAGTAAATTTTTGTACATGGTAAAAGGTAATGGTCCAGTTTCATTTTTCTTCACATGACTAGCCAGTTAGCCCTGAAGCATTTATTGAAAAGAGAGTCCTTTCCTTCTTGCTTATTTATGTTGAATTTGTCAAAGATAAGCTGGCTGTTGGTGTACAGTTTTATCTTAGTTCTCTATTGTATTTCATTAGTATTTTTGTACTTTACCATGCTGTTTTGATAACTGTAGTTTTATAGTATAGTTTGAAGTTAGGCAATATGATGCCTCTGGCTTTCTTCTTTTGTTTAGAATTGCCATGTCTATTTGGGTTCCTTTTTGATTCCATATGAATTTAAATACATTTTCTTTCTATTAATAGTTCTGTGGAAAATGATGTTAGTGTTTTGAGAGGAATAGGGATGAATCTATATATTACTATGAGCTGTATGGCCATTTTAACAACATTGATTCTTCTAATCTATAAAGACAAAATGTTTTTCCATTTGTTTGTATTATCTATAATTTCTTTTAGCAGTGTTTTGTAGTTCTCCATGTAGAAATAATCCAGTTCTTTTATTAGTTGTATTCCTAAGTGTTAAAGTAGGAAGGGGAGAAGGAACAGAGTAGAGGAGGCTCTATGGCAACAGAAATTTATGAGCAAAGACCTACAGTGGGGACATCAGCTAGCACCAGAGCTCACCCCTTCTTACCAACGAAGTAGCTATAGACACAGAAGGGAGAGGCCTGGCATTGTTTCACAAAGGGGTGAGGTGATGTAATTAGCTGCTGATAAGGGAGGAATTTTCTGTGGTCAGGTGACTAGGCCTGGGACTTCTCCAACAGGCTGTTTCTCATGACCTGAGCCCTAGTGGAATTTTTCACTCTGACTGGAGTTTGCAAAATGATGAGGATTTACAAAATAGTGCAGCTTGGACTAACACAAGTTATTTTTTTTGTTTGTGTGGCTATTGTGAATGGGATTGCATTCTTGATTTGGCTCTCAGATTGGACATTGTTAGTATATAGAAATGTTACTAACTTGTGTACAATAATTTGATATCTTTAAATTTTATTGAAGATTTTTAAAATAAATTCCAGGAGCCTTTTGGCAGAAAGTTTAGGATTTTCTAGGTATATAATTATATCATTTGTGAAGAGAGAGAGTTTGACTTCTTATTTTCCTATTTGGATGCCTTTCATTTCTTTCTCTTCCCTGATTGCTCTCACTAGAACTTCTAGTACTATGTTGAATAGTAGTGGTGAGAGTGGGCATCCTTGTCTACTTCCAGTATTCCAAGGGAATGTTTCCAGTTTCTGCATGATATGTTTTGACTATGTTCCCATTGAAATTTCATCTCGAAATGTTGTTCCGGGTGGGAGATAACTGAAACATAGTGGCTGTTACCTCCATGCTGTTCTCGCGATACTGAGTAAATTCTTCTGAGATCTCATGGCTTATAATGGGATTTCCTCCCACTTCACTCTGCATTTCTCCTGGCTACTGCCATGTGAAGAATAATGTGTTTGCTTTCTCTTCTTCAATAGTTATAAGTTTCCTGAGGCCTCTCCAGCCATGCAGAACTGTAAGTCAATTAAAGCTTTCTCCTTTATAAATTACTCTGTCTCTGGTTTTTCTTCAAAGTGGCATAAGAATGGAATACTACAGTAAATTGATACAAGTAGAATAGGGCACTGCTATAAAGATACCCAAAAATGTGGAAGTGACTTTGGAACTAGGTAACAGGCAGAGGTTGGAACAGTTTGGAGGGCGAAGAAGAAGATAGGAAAATGTGGAAAGGTTTGGAAATTCCTAGAGACTTGTTGAATGGCTTTGACCAAAATGCTGAATAGTGATATGAACAGCAAAGTCCAGGGTGAGGCGGTCTCAGATGAAGATGAGAAACTTCTTGGGAACTGGTGTAAAGGTCACTCTTGCTATGCAAAGAGATGGGTGGCATTTTGCTCCTGCCCTAGAGATCTGTGGATCTTCGAATTTGAGAGAAATGATTTAAGATATCTGGTGGAAGAAATTTCTAAGTGGCAAAGCATTCAAGTGGAAGCAGAGCAAAAAGTTTAGATAATTTGCAGGCTGATAATGTGATAAAAAGAAAAACAAATTTTCTGGAGTAAAATTCAAGCCATCTGCAGAAATTTGCATAAGTAAGGTGGAGTAGAACGTTAATCACCAAGACAATGGGGAAAATGTCTCCAGGGCTTGCCAAGGACTTTCATGGCAGCCCCATCCACCTCAAGCATGGAGGCCTACAAGGAAACAAATGGTTTCTGGGCTAGGCCCAGGGCCACCTGCTATGTGCAGTCTAGGGACTTGGTGTCCTACATACCAGCTCCTCCAGTCATAGCTAAAAGCGGCCAAGGTACAGCTCAGGCTGTTGCTTCAGACGGTGCAAGCCACAAGCCTTGGTGGCTTACACATGGCATTGAGCCTATGGGTACACAGAAGTCAAGAACTGAGGTTCGGGAACCTCCGCCTAGATTTCAGAAGATGTATAGAAAAGACTGGATGTCCAGACAGAAGTTTGCTGCAGGGCTGAAGCTCTCATTGAGAACCTCTGCTAGGGCAGTGTGGAAGAAAAATGTGTAGTTAGAGCCTCCATACAGAGTCCTTACTGGGGCTCTGCCTAGTGAGGCTGTGAGAAGAGGGCCATCATTCTCCAGACCCCAGAATGGTAGATCTACCAACAGATTGCACTGTGTTCTTGGAAAAGCTCCAGGCACTCAAAAACAGCCTGTGAAGGAAGCCAGGAGGGGGGCTGTACCCTGCAAAGCCACAGGGGCAGAGCTGCTCAAGGCTGTGGGAGCCCATCTCTTGCATCAGCATCACCTAAATGTGAGACACGAAGTCAAAGAATGTCATTTTGGAACTTTAAGGTTTAATGACTGCCTTATTGAAATTTGAACACCATGGCCCTGTAGTGCTTTGCTTTGGCCAATTTCTCCCATTTGGAATGGGTATATTTACCCAATACCTGTACTTCTATTTTATTTAGGAGATAACTAACTTGCTTTTGACTTTATAGGCTCATAAGTGGAAATGACTTGCCTTGTCTCAGATGAGACTTTGAACTTGGACTTCTGAGTTAATGCTGGAATGAGTTTAGACTTTGGGGGACTTGGAAATTCATGGATGTGTTTTAAAATGTGAAGACGTGAGATTTGGGGGGTGCCAGGGCTAAAATGATATGGTGTGACTGTCTCCCCACTCAAATCTCATCTTGAATTGTAGTTCCCATAATTTTCACATGTCGTGAGAGGGACCTAATGGGAGGTAATTGTATCATAAGAGTAGTAATCTCCATGATGTTCTTGTGATAGTGAATGAGTTCTCACAAGATCCAATGGTTTCATATAGGGAATGTACTCTTCTTTGCTCTACATTTCTCCTGGCTGCCGCCATGTGAAGAAGGGTGTGTTTGCTTCTTCTTCCACTATGATTATTAGTTTCTTGAAGCCTCCTCATCCCTGAAGAACTGTGAGTCAATTAAATCTCTCTCTCTCCCTTTTTTTTAATAATTTCCCAGTCTCAGGTATTTCTTCATAGCAGCATGAGAATGGACTAATGCATTGCCCATCCAGTATGATGTTGGCTGTGAGTCTGTCATAGATGGCTCAAATTGTTTCGAAGTATGTTCACTTGATACTTTCTGTATTGATAGTTTTCATTATGAAGGAATGTTGGACATTATTGAATTCTTTTCGAATTGTATTTATTAATTTGGATATTGGGAACCAAACTTGCATCCTAGGAAGGAAGCCTACATGATCATAATGAATTAACATTTTTATGTGCTGTTAAAATTTGATTTGCTATTATTTTGTTCAGGATATTTGGTATCTATGTTTATCAGGGATATTGGCCTATAGTTTTCTTTTTTCATTGTGTCTTTTCCAGCTTTTGGTATCAGCATGATACCGGATTCAGAGAATAAGTTAGGAGTCCTTCCTCGTCAGTAGTTTGCAATAGCTTCAGAAGAATTTGTATTTCTGGTAGAATTCAGATGCAAATCCATCTGGTCTGGGGCTTTTTTTCTTTTTGCTTTTGACTGGTAGTTTTTTTTTTTTTTTTACTGATTCAATTTTGGAACTCTATATTGCTTTGTTGAGTGTTTCAATTTCTTCCCGATTCAAACTTCAGGGATTGTGTTTCCACAAACCTACCCATTTCCTCTAAATTTTATACTGTGTGTGCACAGAGGTTTTTAAAATAGTCTCTGAGAATCTTTTGTATTTTTGTAGAATCAGTTATAATGTCAACTTTTCCATTTTTTATCCTGTTTATTTGAACTTCTCTCTTTTCTTCCTGTTAATACAGCTATCCTTCTATCAATCCTTTTTTATCCTCTCAGAGAAATCTATGAGGTGATATTGATTTTGTTCAAGTCTGCTTTTAGTTATTTCTTTTCTACTTCAGAGTAAGTTTGCTTTTTTTTTTTTTTTTGGTTCCTCTAGGTGTGATTTCAGATCATTATTCAAGAACACCCTAAATTTCCACTTAACACTGCTTTACTTGCATCCCAGAAATTTTGGTTTGTTGTGTCTCTGCTTTGTTTTATTCTAAAGAATTTTTGGTTTGTGACTTAATTTTGTTCTCCTCACAAAAATCATTCAGGAGCAAGTTGCTTAATTTCCATGTAATTGTGTGGCTTTGAGATATTTTATTGATATTGATTTCTACATTCATTACATTGTGGTCTCACAGTATAGTTGCTATGATTTTGATTTTTTTGAATTTATTGAGACATGGTTTATGACCATGCATTTTGTTGATCTTGAGGTATGTTCCATGTGCAAATGAGAAGAATGTGTATCGTATACTCTGTGGTTGATGGGTGGAATGTTCTGTAGATGTATATTAGGTCCAGTTAGTCAAGTGTTGAAATTAACAGAATTTATTTGTTAGTTTTTGCCTCTGTGATTTATCTAATGCTGTCAGTAGTGTGTAGAAGTGCTCATTACTATTTTGGATCATGTTTTTTTATCCAACTTTCCACTCTGTGCCTTTCAAGTGCAGCAGTAAGACTATTTACATTCAAGTTTAAGATTGGTATGTGAGCTTTTGATCCTATCAAAGAGTTGTTAACTAGCTGCTTTGCAGTTTTTATTGTGTGCTTGATGTATGGGGTCTGTAGGCTATGTACTGAAGTTTGTTAAGGCAGGAGAATCGCTGGATCCTGGGAGGCAGAGACTGCATTGAGCTGAGATGGCACCACTGAATTCCAGCCTGGGCAACAGTGTGGACTCTGTCAAAAAAAAAAATGAAAGAAAGAGAGAAGGAAAGAGAGAAAGAAAAAAAGAAAAGAAAAGGAAAAGGAAAAGTGTCTGTTCATGTCCTCCATGTCCTTCACCCACTTTTGAATGGGTTTGTTTGTTTCTTTCTTGTAAATCTGTCTTAGTTCTTAGATTCTGGATGTCAGCCCTTTGTCAGATGGGTAGATTTCAAAATTTTTTTCCCATTCTGTTGGTTGCTGGTTCACTCTAATGATTGTTTCTTTTGCTGTACAGAAGCTCTGGAGTTTATTTAGATCCCATTTGTCAATTTTGGCTTTTGTTGCCAGTGCTTTTTAGTCATGAAGTCCTTGCCTATGCCTATGTCCTGAATGGTTTTGCCTAGGTTTTCTTCTAGGTTTTTTATGTTGTTAGCAGCCATAAAAAAGAATGAGTTCATGTCCTTTGTAGGGACATGGATAAATTTGGAAACCATCATTCTCAGCAAACTGACACAAGAAGAGAAAATCAAACACCGCATGTTCTCACTCATAGGCGGGTGTTGAACAATGAGAACGCATGGACACAGGGAGGCGAGCATCACACACACTGGGGTCTCTTGGGGGGGCTAGGGGAGGGATAGCGGGAGGTAGGGAGGTTGAGGAGGTATAACATGAGGAGAAATGCCAGATATAGGTGACAGGGGTATGGAGGCAGCAAACCACATTTCCATGTATGTACCTAAGCAATAATCCTGCATGATCTGCACATGTACCCCAGAATCTTAAGTACAATAACATATATATATATACATAAAAAAAGAAAGAAAAGAAATGTCTTTCCAATAAGTTTCTATCTTTTTTGATTTCATTGAACTTTTTTACAATTCATACTTTGAATTTTTGAACTTTTTGCTTGTCATTTCTCAGTTTCCATTTTGGCTAGGGGCCATTGCTGGAGAGCTAGCATGAGCCCTTGTTAGTGTCACCACATTTCAATTTTTTATGGTACCAGAATTCTTGCACTGACTTCTTTGCATCTGGAGATGCAGGCACTTTTAATTATTGTAATTCATTCATGCAGATGAATTTTTCTTTTTCCTTCTTTAGCTATAATATTATTGTGCTTTTTTTCACTTCATTTTTCTTTCCTGTTTTCCCTAGGGTATGCAACTACAGAGTATGCTGGGTAGGGTCTTTTGGCTTTGCTTCTGTAACCGTATGCAAGTGTGTTGGCAGGTTTTATATCAAGTTGTACAGTAAGACCTATAAGCCAATAGACGGCAGTTATAATTAAGAGCTGGCTGCAACCCATATGGCTGGATATATACTTTATTCTTATTTACCAAACACAGCTCTTTGTTGCTTCAGTCAGTGGGCTGATTTGTGGAATGCAAAGTAGCTTTAGCTCCCTCCTCAGCACCAGGGAAGCTGGGGCCACCATGAAAAGAGAACAAACAAGTGAACCTACAGGTCCCCCACTGGCAGGGACCTGACAGTAGCAAAGAAGTATCCAATGGGTGGCTATCAATTGCCAAGAGTATTGCTGGCCATGGAGCAGAGAAACTCCTCCGCCCTAGACTCTCTGTACAGGGATAGGAGAGCAGACTAAAGTCCTTATCCAGGAGAGTGAGTGCTCCAGATGCCTGGAGATCTATCTGGGTGTGGAGCAATGAGGGATCTCCTCCTCCACACACTCACAGGAAGGGTGGAGTTACTCAGACTGCTGACTTGGGTCAGCTGGTACTACAAATGCCTGGCAATCTGCCTGGGCATGAAGCAGAGAAGACCTTCCTACACCAGGATCTCTGCACAGGAATGATGTGGCAGATCAGGCTCCTGATTCAGGCAAGTGGATACTCCAAAAGCCTGGAAATCTGTCTGGGGGTGGAGGAGAGAGGGCCCTGCTGTAGCAGAATCTCAGTGAGAAAGGCTGGGGCACACTGTAATGGCACACGTAGATGGATTCTAGGTCACCGAGGTGGCCCTGGCTGCAAATCTCCCAGCCCAGGAGAAACTGCCAATGTAGCACTTCTCCTCTTACCCTACTCTTGCAACGGGGGAGAGCACAATTCCAACACCTACTTATGAAGCCTCTACTCCACTCCACAGCAGGTGCCCCAGTATTGACCCAAGACTAAAATGTCTGAGCAACCGTAGTGCTGAATCACCAAAGAGGGGCTGAATTTGTATGTACCCCATTTAAAAATGGCATCCTTTCGGTGTTTTAGTCATGAAGTCCTTGCCTACGCCTATGTCCTGAATAGTATTGCCTAGCTTTTCTTCTAGAGTTTTTATGGTGTTAGGTCTTATGTTTGCTACCTGACTTCAAAGTATACTACAAGGCTACAGCAATCAAACA
>CAUYLG010038045.1:0-11144 GCA_963573385.1 Cacajao melanocephalus | reverse complement strand
GCTCCTCCGCCGGGAATCTCCTAGTCTGTGGGCAACAAAAATTCGTCTGAAAGTGCGGCGTCCACTCGCTCTCTGCGCTTTCACTGGGAGCTACAATCCTGAGCTGTTGTTAATCGGCCATCTTGGATCTCTCTCCCCCTTCCCTTTCTTTCTTAAAGACAGGTGTTATTTCCTTGATTGTCTCTGACCCCTCAGTGTGGTTTGGGTTTCCAAGTTGAGCCAGGAAACCCATTCCTATGTGTAGTGACAGCATCAAAGCACTATGTTCTTCACCCACCCCTCTCCAAGGACTAGGCAGCTTTCTTTGAAGACCTCTTATTTGTCTTTGTATCCTAGTGCCTTATTACAGGGCCTGGCCCATAGTAGTTACTCAGCAAATATTTGCTGGATAAATTGAATGAAGCATACATACCCTTTTCAATAATTTAGTTGCTAGTTATGAGTAAAAATACCTGAGATTACCAAGATCTGTACAAAATCTCTCTATATATACATTTTAACTTTCTCTTAGGGTGGTAAATGGAAGTATGGCTGGACTTCGCCCTTCTGCTTTTATCTCTGCCCTCTTTTTTAGCCCAACACCTGTTCACACACACACACACACACACACACACACACAAGCTTACCAGGAAAAAAATGAGAACATTTAATGAAGCCTTAGCCACAGAACATTTGTTAAAGACATGCAGTTCTGTGACATTGGTTCATTACCAATTACCTTTCTTAGAGGGACTGAAGTGGGAAACTGTACCAGATGTGTTAGATCTGTGCTTCTCTAACTGTAATCACCTGGGAATCATCTTACAATGCATTTTCTGATTCAGCAGGTTTGACAGAAGCCCTGGATTCACCATTTCTCAGCAGCTCCTAGTGAACCTGAGGTTTTTTTGTTCATAGACTACACTTCAAGCAACAGGGTGTTAGAGTGTTACATCAGGATAAACACAAAAAGCACCTCCTTCATTTTTCAGACTAGAAAACTATGACCTTAGAGAGGTTAAGTGACTGACAAAGAGTCACAAAAAGCAAGTGTTAGAGATGGGCCGAAAATCCAACCCACCTAGCTCCTGGGACAATGGTTTTGTAAAATGTAAATTCTGATAAAGTGGTCATTGAAAATGATTTTTTAGCCTGATTAATTGTTTCTGACTTCCTGGCTCAACTTGGAAAATAGTTTCCAAAATTCCTGTTGAATTTCCCTCTTTTTATTCCTGAGGGCAGAGCTCCAAAACTCCACTTTCTCTAGCAATTTGCAAATGATAGAATGTTACAACTGGTGAGACCTAGGAGCATACTTAATGTAACTCTTTTATTGGTAGAAGTTAGAAACCTGAGATCCAGAGACATGCAATGACCTAAGATGTATGAAGGCATCAAGAACGGTGCCAGGAACAGAGTAGATGCTCAGTACAATATTATCAAACTAATTTATTCAATTCTATTAATTTATCCAATATTCATGTGTCAGGCTCTGGGCTATCTTCTAAAGCTTCTTGGAAGTAAGGAGTTATATTTTATTTGCTTAGTAAGCCCATCTTTTCAAAATTAATGCAAAGGTAAACTTGAACTGACCTATCCAAATAACCCAAGTCATAAACACCAAATTAGTGAAATTTTGCAGCAGAATGGAAATAACACAAATTGAATTCTTTATCAGATCAAGTGGGGAGGTTCTAAATGTTATGGGGCTGTCTTTGAATTCATAGAATGTTTTCCAATCTGTGTAAATGTGTGCAAAATATGATGAAAGAGTTTAGCAAGGTGATCCATTGCATGAAAAACTTTTAATTCAAGAACAGTGGTTCCAAATCTTTTTGGGGGCTAATGGATGTTTGAAAATCTGATGAAAGCTAAAGATGCTCTCCCTAGAAAAGTGTTTATATGCATTTACAACAAAAAGTTCATCTAATTTAGAGACACTATAGACCCCTATGTTTAAGAATAGGGTTAAGAATCCCAGAGACGGAGATCCTTTTCTTAATTTTTTTGTTGTCTTTCTGTATTTTTTAGGAGAAAAAAATGCAATGTAAGAAGCATTGGAAGAAGTTTTTATCTGAGCTTGAAGTTTTACTGCTGTGAGTATGTTTTCTCTGGAATTTCCTTTTCCTCTTGCCTGGGTTTCCTCTCTGTTCATCTTTGATTTTACAGCACAGTGCTTGGCGTGACATGTAATAAATTTGGGTCGGATATTAGAACTTTGGATAAATTTTGACATCTGCTTTAGTATATTCCTTAAAGTACATTTTAAAATAGATCATTTACATAATTCACTTGAACATATTTTAAGAAGGAACTGTCACAAGGAAGTGGGTTAAATCATGTGTGACTAACATGGCTGAATAGTAATTCTTAGAGCATTAGAATGGTCTGTATTTCACCATTTCCCCTCTTCCTTAGAGACATTCCATTCTAGAAGCTGTTTCATCAGTATAACTCTATTTAGGAAGAGAGTTTTAGACAAAGAAACCAAGCGCTTTTGCTGTGCATATTATTTTCTGGAAATTGACTCATGAGTCTGAGAGTCCTTGGAGACAAATTGAAATGACTGCATTTTCATGTATAGTCCTGTCTGCAGCTGTGCAGCCTTCCTCATCGAAGGCCTCTAACCCTGTAGAGTTCACTTGTCACCCTTTACAAATAGGAAACGTTCTTTTCAGATATTTTCTTAACCAAGATGTGAAGTGAGGAGGCAGGGAGGAAGGTGAAGAAATAAAGCATTATACTCAGTCCATTTTCTTTTATACTGAAGACCAGAAATCAAAAGAGTAGAGGCTAATCATAAAAGCTTACATATCACTTAGTCAATAAAAAATGAAATCTAAAATTGTAGTAGTAAAAAGTTTTCACATGTAAGTTTTACTTATTTGCTTATGAAAGTAAGATTCAAACATTGCAAAATTTCAAAGGTGCAAAAGGATAGACCAAGAAAAGGTTTTCTCCCACCATTATCATCCAGCTATCCAGCTGATCTTTACAAGGCAACAGTATTATCAGTTTCTTGTATATATTTCCAGAGATATTTAGTCTGTAGGCAAGTACATATTTTGTTTTCTTATTTTACTCCTTTAACACAAGAGGTAGCATGAACACATTGTTCATGTTGTAGTTTACGGAACCATTCCCCTGTTGATGGTTTCTTAGATTTGTTTTAATATTTTATTATTTGAAGATAATACTGCAACAAGAAAATCTTGCATATATGTTATTTTATATGTTTGAGTATATCTGTAATATAAATTATCATAATTAAATTGTAGTGTCAAATAGTTATGTGTATTTTTATCATACCAAATTGTCCTCCAATATAAGTTATACCGATTTACTTTCAAAGCAGTCATATACGAGTGCCTGGTTTCCCATTGTTGCCAATCTGGTATTTATTCTGACCTCTTAATTTTTGCCAATCTGAGAGGTGGAAATAGTTTATCAGTGTAGCTTTTGAAAAAATATTTAATTGACAAATATAAATTGTATATATTAATGTATACAATGTGATGATTTGATATATGGTATATACACATTGTCTAATGATTACCATGATCAAATTAATTAATACATCCATCACCACCCATGCTGTACTTTAGATCCCCAGAACGTATTCATTGTGCAATGGAAAATTTGTCTGCTTTGACCAACATCTCTCTATTTCCCCTGCCACCCCCCACCGCCAGCCCTTGGTAACCATTGTTCTACTCTGTGCTTCTCTATGTTTGACTTTTTTAGATTCCGCATGTAAGTGAGATCATGCAGTATTTGTCTTCTGTGTCTGGCTTATTTCACTTAACATAATGTCCTCCAGGTTTATCCGTGTTGTTGGAAATGGCAGGATTTTCTTCTTTTTATGGCTGAATAATATTCGTGTATATGTGCGTGCATGTGCGTGTATCACACTTGCTTTATTCTTTATCCGTTCATCTGTCAATGGACATTTAAGTTGTGTCTATGTCTTGGCTACTGTGAATAATGTTGCATTAAATATGAAAGTGCAGATATCTCTTTGAGATACTGATTTTATTTCTTTTACATACATAACCTGATATGATTTGGCTTTGTGTCCCCACCCAAATCTCATCTTAAATATACTTCCATAGTTCTCATGTGTTGTGGGAGGGACCTCATGGGAGATAATTGAGTCATGTGGGGGGGGGAGTTTTTCCCATACTGTTCTTGTGATACTGAGTAAGTCTCACAAGATCTGATGGTTTTTAAGAGGGGAGTTTCCCCACAGATACTATATTCTTTTGTCTGCTGCCTTGTGAGATGCGTTTTTTGCCTTCCACTATGATTGTGGGGCATCCCCAGCCATATGGAGCTGTAAGTCCATTAAATGTCTTTTATAAATTTCCCAGTCTCAGGTATATCTTTAACAACAGCATAAAAATGGACTAATCCATACCCAGAAGTGGGATTGTTGAATCATATGGTCGTTGTATTTTTAGTTTTTAAGGAACTTCCATTATAGCTGTACCACTTTACATTCCCACCAATAGCAGACAAGCACCTCTTTTTCTCCATACCCTCGCCAACTCTTGTATCACTTGTCTTTTTGATAACAGCTGTCCTAACAAGTGTGAGGTGATATCTCATTGTGGTTTTGATTTGCATTTTTCCGATGATTAGTGATGTTGAGCATCTTTTCATATACTTGTTAGTCGTTGGTATATCTTCTTTGAAAAACTATCTCTTTGGGTCATTTGCCCATTTTTATCACGTTATTTGCTTTTTTTTGCTATTAAGTTGTATGGGTTCCTTATATTTTTTGTATATTAACCCCTTATTAGATATATGGTTTGCAAATATTTTTTCCCTTTCCATAGGTTACCTTTTCATTTTGTTGGTTGTTTCCTTTGCTGTGCAGAAGCTTTTTAGTTTGATCTAGTTCCACTTGTTTATTTTTACTTTTGTTGCCTATGCTTTTGGTGTCATAGCCAAAAAATTATTGCCAAGACCAATGTCAAGGAAAATTTAATCCATTTTGAGTTAATTTTTGTATATGGTGGAAGACAAAAGTCCAATTTTATATTGTTTTCCCTACACTATTTATTGAAGATAGTTTTATTTTTCCATTGTATATTCTTGGTGCCCTTTTCAAAGATTAGCTGATGATACATATGTAGGTGTATTTCTGTTTATTATTTTTTTATTCTAGTCCATTGGTCAAAGAGTCTGTTTGTATGCCAATGCCATACTGTTTTGATTACTGTAGTTTTATAATATCGTTTGAAATTAGGACATGAATGCATCTGGCTTTGTTCTTTCTTAAACTCACTTTTAGTGTTTTGAGTCTTTTGTGGTTCTATATAAATTTTAGCATTTTTTCCTTCTAGTTCTGTGAAAAACATCATTGGAATTTTGATAGAAATTGCACTGAATGTGTAGATCACTTTGAGTAGTATGGAAATTTTAACAATATTAATTCTTCCTATTCATGTATGTAATGTTTTTTGAATTGGAAGATTAATATGTATGTAAGGTATCTTTCCATTTATTTATGTCTTCTTCAGTTTCTTGCATCAATGTCTTATAGTTTGTTAGTGCACAGAATTTTCACCTCCTTGGTTAAATTTATTCCTAAGAGTTTTGTTCTTTTTAATGTTGTTGTAAATAGGATCATTTTCTTAATTTCCTTTTCAGATTGTTCCTTGTTAGCCTATAGACATGTAATTGATTTTTATATGTTGATTTTGTATTATGCAACTATTCTGAATTTGTTTATTAGTTCTAACAGTTTTTTGGTGGAGTCTTTTGGGTTTTCATCATGTCATCTGCAGACAGAGCAAATTTAAATTCCACCTTTCCTATTAGGATGCCTTTTATGTCTTTTTATTGCCTAATTGCTCTGGCTAGGACTTCCAGCTCTATGTTGAATAGAAATATCGAGAGTGGGCACCCTTGTCTTTTTTCCTGATCTTAGAGGAAAAGCATTCAGCTTTTCACTGTTAGGTATAATGTTAGCTGTGGGTTTGTCATATATGGCATTTATTATGTTGAGATACATTCCTTCTATACCTAATTTGTTGAGAGTTTTTATTATGAAAGGTGTTGAATTTTATCAAATGCTTTTGCATTTATTGAGATGATTATATGATTTTTATCCTTCAGTCTGTTAATATGGTGTATCATTATAGATTTGTACATGTTGAACTATCCTTGCTTCTCAAGGGAGAAGTCCTGTTTGACTGTGGAATATCATCCTATTAATGTTCTGTTGAAGGCTGGGCACAGTGGCTCACGCTTGTAATCCCAGCACTTTGGGAGGTCAGGGAGGGCAGATCACCTGAGGTTAGGAGTTCAAGACCAGTCTGGTCAACATGATGAAACCCCATCTGTAACCAAATATGTAAAAATTAGCCAAGTGTGGTGGCACATGGTGGTAATCTCAGCTACTAGAGAAGCTGAGGCACATGGATTGCTTGTACCTGAGAGGCAGAGGTTGCAGTGAGCTGAGATCATGCCACTGCACTCCAGACTGGGTGACAGAGCAAGACTCAATCTCCAAAAACAAACAAATAAAAAATGTTCTGTTGAATTTGCCTTGCTAGTATTTTGTTGAAGATTTTTGTATCTATGGTCATCAGGGATATTGGCCTGTAACTTTTTCTCATTGTGTCTTATCTGGCTTTGGTATGAGGGTAATGCTGGCCTAATAAAATAAGTTCGACAGTATTCCCTCCTCTTTAATTTTTAAAAAGAATTTGACAAGGATTAGTATTAATTCTTTTTAAAATGCTTGTTAGAGGTTACCCAGAAGCTCTATGGTCCTGGACTTTTCTTTGTCCGGAGGTTTTTGATTATGGAATCAATCTCTTTAATTGTTAATAGTCTGTTAAGGTTTTCTATTTCTTCATGATTCAGTCTTAGTGGATTGTATGTTTCTAGGAATTGATCCATTTCTTCTAAGTTTTCCCAAGTGTTGGCATACAATAGTTCCTAATAGTCTCTTAGGATCTTTTGTGTTTCTGTAGTATCAGTTGTAATGTCTCCTTTTTCATTTACGTTTTATTTATTTGTGACCTCTCAAAAAAACAAGTCTCACAGTATCAATTTTTCTGAGCGATATTAATAATCCTTTTATACATTTAAGAGATATATTTTATTTTTTATGAAGTATCTGATGAGATATATTTTATTTTTTATGAAGTATCTGATAATATCCCTCACCTATTTTTTAAAATTAGGCTGTTGGTCTTTTTCTTAATGGTTTGAAGAAACATTTTATAATTCCCATTAGAAAATCTGCCTGTTTTTATGTTATAAGATACAAATAATTTTTTACCATACTGTTACTTCGTCTTTGCTTATTACAGTTTTGACATGTAGAAATGGTTTTACTATAGTTAAGTTTGTCAAAGTTTATCAATGTTAAAAGTAATGTAAACATTACATTTAATGGCCAAAACTGTGATAATTTTTGCACCAACCTAATAAAATAATTCTTCCATTTTTTTCCAATAGTTTCATGGTTTCATTTTTTTACATTTATTTATCTGATCCATTTGTTTATCTGGTGAGGTATTTTCTATGAACCACAACAACAACTTGTCTGGGCTTAAAAAATTCTATTGGCATTTTTAATGGAATTTTAATAACTTTACAGATTAATCTGGAGAGAATTAACAATTTTATAATTTTGACTATTCCTGGAGTACCATTATTTATTTTGCTACTGTTTATTTTGTGTTAGGCACTATTTCAGGTGCTTTACGTGTGTTAATTCATTAATCCTCATGACCATCCAGTGAGATAAATTCTCCCATTATCTCCATTTTGCAGAAGAGGAAACTGAGATAGATCCTACTTTTTCTATAAGATGCAAGTTATTTTCCAAATCATCTTCTCAGATATGACTAAGGCAGATGCAGCTTTTTCCTCTTAGAATGTACTATCAGAAATAGGATTGGGAGAGAAGTCCCTAAGTAAACAAACAATTTCAATAAACTAATTAAGTGATAAGATGAGGAAACACAGGGCACAGAGGAGGAAATGATAACTTAGGGGATGGGCAGCAGAATGGGTTTCTTGGTAGAAGCAATACCTAAGCTGAGACCTGAAGTATAAGGTTTCTTTAGTTTAATGTTAAGGGAATTACCTTAAACAGAATTGTAAACTCCATAGAATGTGCCTTCTGAATCCTTTTTTCCCTTCTTTCTCAAGGGAAGGGGAAAAAGGTAATAATTTTTGAGGACCTGGTTTTTGGCTTAACCTTTTATTTAATTTTCTTTTTTTTTTTCTAAGCGTACTAAAAGGCCTATAGCAGGAATTTAATTTTCTGAAGAACCTTGGAAATAGATAGTTTTAATTACTGATTACAGTTAAAGGAACAGGCTCAGAGTGATTAAATAACTTGCCCAAGTTAACACAACCAGTAAAATGACCAGAGATTCTAACCCAGGTTAATTGTTCAAGTCCGTTTACTCTACCACACCATGGGGCTTGCATCATTTTGTCTGCACAAGGCACTCAGAATGTTTGCTGAACTGATTTTAGAAGGTATCAGATCGGCTAACCTTCTGATGTATATAATCTAAAACCCTACTGATTTAAAAATTTGTAGCGAAAGGTTGGATGTCATGAGTCCATAGGCACAAAACCAGCAAACTTTCTCCAGGGTAGCTCCATGTTCCATACCTTAGTAACCTTTAAAGTATCTGTTTTTGTGCTTGATCAGCAATACTTAAAAATAAGCACATGGTCTTTTCTCCTCTCTGAGCAAGAAAGTAGAGCACCAGGCCATGGCTGTATCCATCTGATGTCCACTATCTACTGCCTTCCGAAAGATTCATCTCTCTGAATTATTTTAAGTTGCAGGAGAACCAACCAGGTGTACAGATTGTTAGATACACTAACTCAATTTCCTTCCAATCCATTGCTTTTCATTTTATAGGTATGGTCAGAATCATAATAGTTGTAGGGATCTTGTGTCACCAAAGACTTTGATATATTTAAAAATAAAATCTTCTCTCTGTGTGTATATGTATATGTACACACACACACACACACACACACACACACACACACAACTTCCTTCCTTGAAGTAAAAGGAATAAAAGGAAACAGAACCCTCCCATCCCCACCACATACACACTATATATATATATATATGAGAGTGTGTGTGTTTATAGGAAAATTTTGCTGCTGCAGAAATTAATAACAGGCTTTTATAAATAGAATCTTTTTTACAGATTTATTTTAATATCCCTAAGCCTGCCCAAAACATAGTAGGTATTCCATAAATAATTTTTGAATTAAACTGAGTTCACGGTATGTATGAATTTCACGTTTTATATTTCATAGTTGTTACCTGGGTTCATAATGATGGCACACATAATCGAGGAATTGAGGTTTTGTTAATAAGCTAATAAATGATTATTAGGGGGAAAAAAAAGCCTGAGAGATGTATACTACACTGACATAGAAATCTGTGATTTAAAATCAGTGATATGTTCTCAGTATCAAACATTACTAGTCATATGGATTTAGACAATAATGCAAGCTTTGCAAAGATACCGATGTCTCTTTTCAGCTATGTAACTGGTACCTAGCACAGTACCTGACATAGTAGTGCTTAATAAAAGGTTGAATGAAAATGGTCTTTATTCTTATGTTTTGGTGACTTTAACTTATATTCTCAAATAAATCAAACAAACAATTTTAGTAGCACTGTTTTTACTTAATAAATAAGTCATGTTGTCTTTCACATTGATAAAAATATGTTGATATTGAATAGTGTTGTCTATCTTTTATAAAGTTTCCAACATCATAAATCTTTAAAAATCTTTATTTTCTGAAATTTTCTGCCTTATTTTTGGATATTTTATTTATATTTACATGATTACAGTCTATCAAAAAGAGTAACTAGTATTTGCTAGAACTTTTTTTTTTTGAGGCAGAGTCTCTCTTTTGTCACCCAGGCTGGAGTGCAGTGGTGTGACCTCGGCTCACTGCAACTTCCACCTCCCAGTTCAAGCGATTCTCCT
This sequence comes from Cacajao melanocephalus, assembly GCA_963573385.1. Classification (NCBI taxonomy): domain Eukaryota; kingdom Metazoa; phylum Chordata; class Mammalia; order Primates; family Pitheciidae; genus Cacajao; species Cacajao melanocephalus. The sequence goes on along the minus strand of CAUYLG010038045.1, from coordinate 1,167 downwards.
GCCTCAGCCTCCAGAGTAGCTGAGGTAACCAGGCGCACGCCACCATGCCCAGCTAACTTTTGTATCTTTAGTAGAAACGGGGTTTCACCATGTTGGCCAGGCTGGTCTCAAACTCCTGACCTCAAGTGATCTGCCAGCCTCAGCCTCCCAAAGTACTGGACTCACAGGCGTGAGCCACTGTGCCCAGCTGTTAGAACTCTTTAGACCAATTTGGAAAGCAAATCTGTGTCCTATGCCCAGTGTGCCCAGCTGAATTTATATTTTGCTTTAGGCCTATTCCCCACCCCACCTTACTACCCCCACACCAGAGTGTTGTTCATTTCCTGTCTGAATAAGCAATTTGATGGCTTTAAACCATTTTTTGTTTCAAGGTTTCACCATCCAAACATACTAGAGTTGGCCACATATTTTACAGAGACTGAGAAGTTCTGTCTGGTTTATCCATACATGAGAAATGGAACACTTTTTGACAGATTGCAGTGTGTAGTAAGTTCTATCTGTTATTCTGTGTGATCCTCTGACCCCCTGAAGCCCTGGGATTGCTGTTGAAACCTTCTGGGAGAGCTGGGAGGCAAGATGTGTTTTCATGAGGGGAAAGCCAAGGATGGGTTTCCCGAGGAAGCAGTACTTCTTGGATTAATTTATTACTTTTAGAAGGCTGAGTAAATACTTGAGTTAACGTGTTTTGTGCAACCATGTTGGGTTTTTACTCATTATACAGTAAGAACCCAGCATCTTTTAGCAACTATGTTACATTAGATTATGTACGTCCAGTGAGTTGGCATCAACTGCTCTTATTCCTTAGATAATTTTAATTTGTATAACTTTAAACAAAGTATCCTTCAATACAAAGGATAGCCGTAACAGTGACACAGACCCTAAAGAGGCAGCCTGGACAGCATAGCAAGATGTCGTCTCTACTAAACAAAATAAATAAGTAAATTGCTGGGCATGGTGGCACATGCCTGTCCCAGCTACTTGAGAGGTGGAGGCAGGAGGATAGCTTGAGGCAGGAGGATAGCTTGAGCCCAGGGAGATGGAGGCTGTCGTGAGCTATGATTGTGCCACTGTACTCCAGCCTGGCTGACACAAAGTGAGACCTTGTCTTAAAAAAAAAAAAAAAAAAAAAAAAGGGGGGGGGGGAGAGAGTTTGGGTGGGGGTTGGAT
>CAUYLG010038043.1:0-58013 GCA_963573385.1 Cacajao melanocephalus | reverse complement strand
CATGGATGAACCTGGAAACCATCATTCTCAGCAAACTGACACAAGAACAGAAAATCAAACACCAATGTTCTCACTCATAGGTGGGTGTTGAACAATGAGAACACATGGACACAGGGAGGGGAGCATCACACACTGAGGTCCGTGAGGGGGAACTAGGGGAGGGACAGCAGGGGGTGGGTAGTTCGGGAGAGATAGCATGGGGAGAGATGCCAGATATAGGTGATGGGGAGGAAAGCAGCAAATCATACTGCCATGTGTGTACCTATGCAACAATCTTGCATGTTCTTCACATGTACCCCAAAACCTGAAATGCAATTAAAAAAAGAAAAGAAAAGAAAAAACCAAACAAAACAATAATCAATCATTTAAAAATGAGGTTTCTGTGATGTCATAATGGTACTATTTAGCAATAGGGTGTTCATAGATTTGAACCCATAAGAGTACTATCTACCTAATAATACATGCACAATAAAATGCTTATTGAATTAAGTGGGCAACCGTGAAGGAGGGAAAACAAATGTATTAGTGCTTTTGCAGTGTACATCTAACTCTAACTTCTCATTCCAGGAGGATAGCTTTGTTGTCCTGGCAGCCCAGCCATGTTATTCTATATGACGAAGTGTGTCATTATTAGTTTCTCTGGCCCTCATTAGTGTCTCACCTTCTGAAGCTTTCTAGATGTTGCCTCTTTGGTATTGTATTAGTTGTCTGTGCTGCCATAACAAAATACCACAGATTGAGTGTCTTAAAATACAGAAATTATTTTTTCACAGCTCTGGAGACTAGAAGTTCAAGATTAAGGTGCCAGCAGGGTTGATTTCTCCTGCAGCTTCTCTATTTACCTTTCAGATGGTCACCCTTTCACTGCCTTTTTCCATGGTCTGTGTGTGCCCACAGTGCCTCTTCATCTTCTGCTGAAGACATAAGTCATACTTGATTTCGGCCCTAACCAGCTGGCATCATTTTAACTTAATAACCCTTTTCAAGATTTTATCTTCAGATATAATTACATGCTGAGGTGCTAGGGGTTAGGACTTTAACATATGAATTTTAGAGAGACAAAATTCAGCCCATAACAGTCATATTCAATCTGTTTTACTTAATCCTATGCTTCATACTTCTGTGCCTTCAAATATATATTTTAGTGCCCCATCCTGTAACTTCGTAGATTGGTGAGAGATGCATTAACACATTAAAGGATAGCTCCTGCATACATTTTCTGGCAGTATTGGCACTTTCAATTAGAATAGTTTTGGGGGGAAAAAGTTTTGTGCATTGAAAAGCAGTCTAGTCCAATGTGCTTTGCAAGGTCTACTTAGAAAGTAAGGACTACATGGAGAAACAGCTACACTTTATCAACTAAGAGCCTGGGCAAAAGTGTTTATTTCTTGCCTGCAACATTTGCTTTCACTTACCTTGAACAGGCCCAAAGTTATACTTGCATACTGAAAATGGTTTGGAAGCCTCAGACCTTTTCTCATCACTTTTTGTCTGTTCACCTACACTCAAAAGGCAAAGTCTCTCCTACCATATTGGTAGGCACACATTTCCCTGAAATTATCCTATGATATATATAGGCAGAGGAAACCACATGTCAGAAGGTGACTAATGTCATTTTCCAAGACCTCTCTCCCATGTTCAGAGCACATGATCCCTGAAGAACAAACCCAGGAACCGCTAGCTCTATGATCGTGAGCAAGTTACTTAAACCTTCTGTATATTTAGAAACTGCGCATTCTCACATCCTTCCTCCAAATTAATGGTAGTAATGCCTTCTTGATGTTGCTCAACTCTGACTTAACTCAGTGCCCTTGTTCGACTTTTCAGCTCCTCATTGCCTGTATAACAAATTCTTTGGATAAATATTCCTTGTTTTAACCACCATAGGGGTAAAGGGAAAACTTCCCCTTCATCTTTCGAAGGTTGGCTGAAAATTAACCTACAAAAAGCAAATTAATAAAATAAAACGCATACAAATTCGTATTACTATGCACAGGGGAAAATCACAGTGATTACTTTCCAATTGTATAAGGTCCAGCGGGTTATATACCCTTGTTCTAAGGGAAAAGGGAGTTTGGGAAGTGTAGATATTTTTAAGGGGATAGAAAATGATTTTTAGAGGAAGTCAATGGGCTTAGAGGACATACAATGGCCGGTTCAAAGCCTGTAGGGCCGACAGAGAAGACAACAGCTTGTGACATATGTCTGTTCAAGTGTGCTGACAAACTTCAGTCTGTCTTTCTATGGTATGAGTTCAGTTAATGAAAACTCAGACAAGGGTTCAGAGGGGTTTTTTTTTTCTTTCTTAGGTGAGTCCAGACTTTAGAGAGAGAAGGAGACTTCAGAGAACAACTTCATTCTGTGCCTTGGAAGACACAGAATGAGAGATAGCGGAAGGGAGTGGTCAGAGAGACATGGAGGCTTTTTCAGTTCAGCATGTCCAAGTGCCATATTTTGGGGTATTGTTTTCTCAGCCCCAGCACTACCTGGAGTATTCTGTTTTTCTGACATAACCCTTCCTGACCTATTTTCTCTATGTCAGTTCCATCATCTATAAAATGAAAATAATGACATACGTTTATTTTGATGACTAAATGATTTAGTACATGTAAAGTTCCTAGAATACTTTAAGGCACAAGGTATGAAATAAATGTCAGCACATTCTTGCTGTTTTATTAGGACTTCCTTGTGACTTGTAAGTTGAGAAGTTAAAACTGTTAGCTGAGCGCCAAGAAAAATTAGTTGGGATTGAATGTTCTAAGTCTAGAAGACAAGACAAGAAAAGCAGTGTTAAATGAGGTCAGGTCAAAAATTTGCCAGTCTAAGAGGGTACTACTCCAGTGATATTTCTTACAATTCAAAATATCAGATCACATACAAAAGAATGTGTTTAGTAATTCCTAGGCAGCTACTTTAGTTTCAGACTCTTGGTAATTACTTGTATTCTCTCTTGGATAGTAGAAAAGACACAAAGCTCAGGTGTCAATGTATTTAATTTTTAAAAATTATATATCAGTGGTATGGGAAGTCAGAAATGTATTTCTAGGCAAACCATGCTATTAACAAATAGAAAGAAAAGAAAAAACTTAAATGTTAGGCAGAAATGCTATCACTTTTGGATTCCACACGACATTTAATAGCATGGGTGCTCACTAAGTATAATTGAAATAAATTTTAGTTTGAAATGAATAATTCATTTATAATTTGAAATGAATTTTTAATTTGAATTAATTGGAAATGAACTTATAATGTGAAATAATTTGAAATAAAATGAAGCAGGAGCGGCTGCGTGAAACAGAACTCTCAGACACCGAACTGGGAAGGAAGAGGTTATTTATTTCAGCCAGGAGCAAGGCAGACACGTTTGTTTAACAGCCAAGCTCCTCTAACAGAGAAGCTCTGCCTTTATCTAGCCTTACAACTCTAGATGTTACCCGTGAAAGGGTCTTGGGTTTACAGCCTTAGAAATTACATGTGAAAAGGTCTTGGGTTTACAGTTTTAGAAATTACATATGAAAAAGTCTACGATTCAATGGAGGAGGAGTAGGTTGGGGGTTTGATCTTGTTTAAGTAAAAACAATGCCTTCCAGAGAGATTCCCCCATAATACGCCTTCTATCTATAGGAAGGTGATTTAGGAGGGGCCAGTCGGCCAGCCTTTTCTTCTATTGAAATGCAGCGTGGAAGTCAAGGGGGAGGTGATCTTAGATGCTTGGGTCTCCTTCCTCAAAATAACGACTTTCTAGGCTTTAAGAAAACATTTTCAGCATGTTCAGTATATTTAATATCAATTTATAAAATGGGATATGAATATAATAATCTACCACTGCCTCAGCTTATTACTTTGGTCTGTTTGTCATCAAGAACAACTCATGAAATTTCTTTAATGTTAAGATTCACTGGATAATTCTGCTCAAATCTACCATAGCTTTCGGGTTGGACTATGATATTATAAATACCATTAAATATATGGGAATGCTGACTCAATAAATCCTGTATATATGAAAATAGAATAGAATATTTTAAAATTGGATCCCATGAGTTTTAATTTCAGAACCTTCTCTCTAAGGTCGGTCTTACTCTAGGTGAGTTGAGATGGCTATTCCAGGCCTTCTATTTTGAGGGAGATATGGGAAACTGTGATACATTTAGGGACAGATACTATTTTTTATATACTTGCTATGTGCCAGTACCTGTGCTAAGCACTTTATACTTATCATTTAGTTTTTATAATAATCCAATAAAGTTGAAATTATTACACTCTTTCTACAGAAACAGAAGCTGTGGTTTATAGTTAAAATAAATAGACCCAGGGCACACAGTCAAAACCTGTTAAACCAGTTTGAACCAAGGTAGGAGTTTTGTGTGACTTCAAAGCTTTTGCACTTATATCCCCTACACTGCAAACCAGCTGCTATGGTATAAATACAATTTCTTTGGCCCTCACCAAGTCTCATGTTGAAATTTGATCCCCAGTGTTGAAGATAGGGCCTGGTGGGAGGTTTTTGGATGGTGAGGGCAGATCCATTATAAATGGCTTGGTGTCATTCTCTTGGGATTGAGTTCCCACTCTTAGTTGCCATAAGAACAGGCTGTTAAAAAGAGTCTGGCACCTTCCTCTTGCTTGTCTCTTGCCACATGATCTATCACACTGGCTCCCCTTCTCTTCCACCGTGATTGGCAACTTCTGGAGGCCCTCATCAGAAGCAGATGCTGGCACCATGCTTCCCATACAGCCTGCAAAAACATCAGCCAAATAAACCTCTTTTCTTTATGAATTATCCAATCTCAGGTATTCCTTTATAGCAACACGAATGGACTAAGATAGAAAAGTGGTACCAAGGAGAGAGATGTTGCTATAAAGATACTGGAAAGTGTGGAAGTGGCTTTAGAACTGATTAAAGAGCAGAGAATGGAAGAGTTTGGAAAGCTCAGAATAATACAGGATGATGAGGGAAAGTTTGGGACTTGTTAGAAACTGGTTAAGTGGTCATGACCAAAATGCTGTTAGAGATATGAATAGTGAAGATTAGGCTAACTGGGTCTCACATGGAAACAAGGAACTTACTGGGAACTGGAGCAAAGGTCACCATTGTTACACAGCAGCAAAGAATTAGGCTGCATTGTGTCCATGCCCTAGGGTTTTGTGGAAGGCTGAACTTAAGAACGATAACCTAATCCCAGCACTTTGGGAGGCCGAAGGGGGTGGATCACGAGGTCAAGAGATCGAGACCATCCTGGTCAACATAGTGAAACCCCGTCTCTACTAAAAATACAAAAATTAGCTGGGCATGGTGGCGTGCCCCTGTAGTCCCAGCTACTCGGGAGGCTGAGGCAGGAGAATTGCTTGAACCCAGGAGGCGGAGGTTGCGGTGAGCAGCGATTGCACCACTGCACTCCAGCCTGGGTAACAAGAGCAAAACTCCATCTCAAAAAAAAAAAAAAAAAAATGATAACCTTAAGGAATCTGGCAGAAGAAACTTTTAAGCAAAACATTAGAGAAGTGGCACAGCTGATTTTAACAGCTTATGATCAGATATGAGAGCAAAGAAATGAAATAAAGTTGGGATTTATGACTGAAAGAGAAGCAGAGTATAACAATTTGGAAAATGCACAGCCTGGCCATGTGGTATAGAAAGAAAGAGAATTTTCAGGAGAGAAATCCAAGATTGATGTGGAGCAATAGCTTGCTAGAGAAATTAGCAGGTATAAAAGAGAGCCAGCTGCCGATAGTAAAGGCAATGGGGAAAAGGCCCCGAAGGTGTTTGCAAAATATTTGAGGCTGCCCCCTCATCCCAGGCCCAGCAGGCCCAGAGGCCTAGGAGAATAGAATGGCTTCTGGGGACAAGCCCAGGGTGTTGCTACCCTCTGCCACCTCAGCATGCTGCTCCTGGCATTCTGACTGCTACAGCTCCAGCCAAGATTCAGGGATCCCAGATATTGCTTGAGAAGCCACTCTGGAAGGCACAAGCCATGAGCCTGGGTTGCTTTGTGTTGCTAAGTTAGCAGGCATAGAAAATGCAAGCATGATGGAGGCTTGGCAGCTAGATTTCAGAGGATGTATTGGAAAGCCTGAGTCCCCAGGCAGAAGTCTGCTGCAGAGGTGGAGCCACTGTAGAGAGCCTCTGCTAAGGCAATGCCAAGCAAAAAATGTGGGTTGGAGGCCCCACAGAGAGCCTGTATTTGGGCAATGCCTAGTGGAGCAGTGGGGTCAGGGCCACCACTCTCCAGACCCAGAATTATAGTATCACCAGTGACATACAACCTCAGCCTGGAAAAGCCTCAGTCACTGGACTCCAACCCATGATTGCAACCACCAAGTCTCCATCCAAGTTCTCCAGAGCCCACCCCTCTCACCAGTGTGCCCAGGATGCGAGACATGGGGTCGTGGACTATTTTGGAGCTTTAAGGTTTAGTATTTGTCTTGCTGGGCTCCAGACTTAGCATGGGCCTGTTACCACTTTCTTTGGCTGATTTCTCCCTTTTAGAATGGAATGTCTGTACCACCATTGTATGTTGGAAGTAAATCATGTGTCTTTGAGTTTATAAGCTCATAGCTATAAGGAACTCACCTTGAGTGTTAGATGAGCTTTGGACTTTGGAGTTGATGTTACAACAAGTTAAGACTTCAGGGGTAGGATGATTATATATTGCAATGTAAATAGGACATGAAATTTGCGGTGCCAGAGTTGAATTACTATGTTTTGGATATGGTTTCTTTCAACCCCACCAGGTCTGTTAAAATTTGATCCCCAGTATTAAAGATGGAGCCTGATGGGAGGTGTTTGTGTCATGGCAGCAGATCCTCATGAATGGCTTGGGGATATTCTCCAGGGAGTGAGTGAGTTCTTACTCTTAGTTCCCACAAGAGCTGATTGTTAAAAAGAGCCTGATGCCTCCTCCTCTCCTGCTTCCTTCCTCTGCCATATGTGACCTGTCCATGCCAGCCCCCCTGCCCCTTCTGCCATGACTGGAAGCAGATGTTGGCAACAGGCTTCTTGTACATCCTGCAGAACCATGAGCCAATTAACCTTTTTTCTTTATAAATTACTCAGCCTCAGGTATTATTTTATAGCAACACTAATGGACTCAGAGAGCAGCCATTCTAAAATTTGGTTGATGAATTTGTGGAGGTAGCCAAAACCTCTTCAGAGAGTTGGCAAGATACAACTGCTTCCAACCGTATATCTGTGTGAGGCTATATATTTTTCATATACTTCAACTCAAACAATGTATGGTATCAGATTTACAGTGAAGGCAGATTAGATGATTTCATTGTCTTCTGTTAAACCAGACCTTAATTTAACAGGTGTTTTAGATGCAGAAATTAAAAACAACACTGTCATGCTTCTAGCTATTTTTTGTTTGTTTTGGAAAATATGTGTTATTTTAATGACATTATTTATATTAAAATATAATGGATATCTTGTTATTTTAAAATAAAGTAATAAATACGTCTTTTAGAAATTCAATAAATAATAGATATAACCTACAGACATCAATTCTTATTATGGTACTCAATAAATTTTAAAAGTATAAAACAGTCATAGAACCAAAAAAGTTGAGAGCCACTGCTATAGACTTCTGTTGTCATTGGGCATTTTGCAAGAACTAGAAATAAAACTGATCTGACAGCTCTTTATGTCTCTCAGGTTTCATTTATCATTATAGTGAAGCTTCAAGAAACTGGAGTAGAAATACATTGGATCAAAATTTCATCTTTATACAAGTACCATTCAAAAGCTAGTTAAGCTCTAGGTTAGAAATAATTATGTAACTACAGAAAATAGAATCCTGAAATATGTGCATGAAGAAATAAAGCAAAGAATGTTGTTTCACTTTTTAATCTTGGTAGGTTCAAAGATGAATTATTTGCAAGTACTCTGAAAATAGTAAAGGACAATTCAAATGTATGATATTGCTATGAGTTATTATACTATTTTGGAAGTAATGAAATTGTGAAAGTTAGGAATTGGCTCTGACAGATAACCATAGTGCTTTTTAATAAATACAATGTTATGGCACTAATATACTGTAGTTGTCTTAGTTTGTTTATGTTGCTATAAGGAATAACTGAGGCTGGATAATTTATAAAGAAAAGTGGTTTATTTGGCTCACGGTTATGCAGGCTGTACAAAAAGCATAACACCAGCATCTGCTTCCGGCGAGGACTTTAGTCTGCTTCCACTAATGATGAAAGGAGAAAGGGAGCCAACTATGCAGAAATCACACGGTGAGAGGGGAAAACAAGGAGAGACAGCAGAGAGGTGCCACACTTCTTTTAAAACCAATTTTTAGGGGAACTAATAGAGGAAGTACTTACTCATTAGCATGAGAATGGCACCAATATATGCATGAAGGATCCAACTCTCCCCCACCCCCACCCCGCCCCATGACCCAAACACTTCCCTCTAGGCCTTATCTCCAACACTGGAGATAAAATTTCAACACAGGGTTTGAAGGGTCAAATATTCAAACTATAGCAATAACTATATTACATATTAGGTTGGTGCAAAAGTAATTGTGGTTTTGCCATTAAAGGGAATGGCCATTATTTTTGCACTGAGCTATTATAATAATTTACTATAACTAATACAATAACTTTAGTGCTTTACCATGTATAAATTACTTCAACATATAGTGTGTCTCATCTGACTCTCACTAACCATGCTATGAGACAAGGCAGGGCATACTCTCCATTCTCCAAATGCAGAAACCTAGTCTTAGAGTGGTTGGGTTATTTGACAATATCACACAGCAAGCATTTGGTTGTGTTAAAATTTATATCTATCATAATGCTTCAGCGAATATTTATTGATTAAAAAATAAAGAACCCAGGCCTTTTGACTCCTAGTTCGGTGTCTTATTTCTGGCATTTGCTGACTTAAATGATAGTAATGGATTTTGCAACAGTGTCTCATTTACCATCATTATTTGAAGTGAATTGGAAAAGGTACACCATCGTATTTATTTATAAATACTGCTCCCTTCTGCAGATCTTTGTTAGGAGAGTAATAGTAAATAAGAATGGCATGCATTCTTATAGTAAGGGCTTGCATTCAGTCTTTAAATTTATTTATGTTTCCATCTTTCAAGAGTAAGTGATGTAACTCTCTTTTTCACATGGCACGTTAGGATGAACTTTAAAAAACAAAACAACACATAAGTTTCATAGGAATTCCAAAAATATAATAATTTTGCCAAGTAAATGGAAATTTTGTCCACATCTTGGATTAGTCAGGTTCACTTACAATAAACAAATGGTCTCTTCCTATTGGCTCTTTCAATTTTCAGTACCATGGACAAAGACAAAAAATCCTACTACATTTCTTTTTTTATCTTTTATTTTAGATTCATGGGTACGTGTGCAGGTTTGTTATGTAGGTAAACTCATGTCACAGGAGTTTGTTGTACATATTATTTTATCACCCAGGTACTAAGCCTAATACGTAACAGTTACTTTTTCTGCTCCTTCCCTCCAGCCTCCACCCTTAAGTAACAACACCCAGTGTCTGTCGTTTCCTTCTTTGTGTTTCATGAATTCTGATAATTTAGCTCTCATAAATGTGAACATACAGTATTTGGTTTTCTGTTCTCGCATTAGTTGGCAGAGGATAATGGCCTCTGTCTCCATCCATGTTCCTGCAAGACATGATGTCGCTCTTTTTTATGGCTGCATAATATTCCATGGGGCATATGTACCACATTTTTTTTTTATCCAGTCTGTCATTGATGAACAACTTAGGTTGATTCCATGTCATTGCTATTATGAATAGTGTTGCAATGAACATTCATGTCCATTTGCCTTTATGGTAGAATAATTTATATCTTCTGAGTATATATCCAGTAATGGGATTGCTGGGTTGAGTGGTAGTGCTGTTTTCAGCTCTTTGAGGAATCCCCACACTGCTTTCCACAATGGTTGAACTAACTTACACTCCCACTTACAGTGTATAACTGTCCCCTTTTCTCCATAGCCTCACCAGCATCTGTTATTTTCTGACTTTCTAATAATAGTCATGCTAACTACTGTGAGATGGTATCTCATCGTGGTTAAAGAAACCTATTTCTACCCCCAGGAACATACAGGCTTGTGGGAAATCAGCTAGAGAAACAATGTCATAATGGACGAAGTAATAAGGAAACTAGGAATAGGGAATGTCTAACTTTGCCTAAATAATACAGTCTTTCCCACTGTTTATAATTTTCTGAGAGAATCAGAATATAGATAATAAAATATGAAACATTAATAAACAAAATGATTTTATTAAATTACTGAAATTCGTAGAAAGGAGAAATGGGCCCAGTATAGAAGAATAAGTCAAGGGTTCACAGAGAAGGTATTATCTGACATAATCCTCTGGTAGATAAAGAATGAAGTAGAAGTAATAGTCAGCATGAGCCTCAGTTCCCAGCCTGCAGAAGAAAGGTACTAAAAATGACCATCACTTCACCTTTGCTTGCTTTTAGTCCACAGAAACTTAGACTAAATGATCATGAGCCTATTGTGTTATTTTGAATTAATTGTGTGCATGTGAGAGTCTCTGCAAAAGTCAAGCCAGGAAATAGGAGACATTGAAGAAAATGCCTTAAGAATGGCAATCATACTTCCTGAACACTGCAGAGTTAGCATTCCACTTAAACAGAATTATCCACAGCTGTGCATACATCTTGTTATCTCCTTCTTTATGTAACCATTACCAAAAGTGACCCTATACTTGGCCATTAAACAATTTCGTTCTGATGTTCTGGATATATTTGCTTTTATTTCAAGTCTTCCTAGAAACTCCTATCTGCTGCATGTTTTCTTTCCATAATACCATCAAATTAAACCTATTTCTAGAAGGTGCCTGCACTTTGTAGAGGATGTATCAGGGGTTGTGTGTGGGGGCAACCTATTCTCTGAACCCCATGTTTGGGCAATTGGCCATTATGTGACTCTTGGTGACAGGTAGAGCTCCATCTACTACCAAAGAAAAAATTCTAGATACTTGCTCTCTCAGATCCCTTCAGTGAACTCTCTCAAAGCCCCTCAAGGCCCATTGAATCTTTATTTAATGAGGCAAAGAAACACAGAGGGTTATAATTCATTCCAGTTATTGGAATGGCAGTTAGGGGTGGTAGCATGGTGGTGCTGTTGAGGGCTTCATGAGTGTGGTCCAGTGTCCAGCCGAGAATGTACAACACACTGCATTGGCTGCTAAAGGTCATCTATTTGGCTGGAGTTTTTTTCCCAAGTCAATTTATTCATCCATTTTTTTTTTATTCTGTTAGCTGCCAGGTAGGTTTCCAATGCACTTCTTTCTTAAAAGCAGAATTGATTTTTGTCTTTTATAACAATGAAGCCTGACTGGCCTAGTTTTTCCTAAGTAACAGAATGTATCATGCAGTTGTATTTTGTAGTACCTCTAATTGTATATGTTCTATGAGAAATGCATGTTGAGAATGTCTTAATAATTGCCAAATGACAGGTGATAGGACCCCAAATAAAAATGTCTTTATAATTAAACATAAAGGAAGACACATTAATTTTAATAGCACATCTGAACCTCTAAACCCAAGGGAGTGAACTTTCACTAGGCTATGTAATGCTAAGACTTGCGAGTTACAACTCAAACATGGCGAGTTAGCCGATAAGAAGTTATTCACCACTTGGGATCAGTTAGAGGAAGGAATGAAATTAAAAGGTGGGAAGGACAGTTTGTTAGCAGAAGAATTGAACATAAAAAGACCCAGGGAACCACAAAAAGGGATTCATCTATTAAATTATTCATTTAAAGAACATTTAAGGAATGTGTACATACAAAGTGAAGGGAGACACAAACAGAACCAAGAAAAGCCACGTCAAGCTGTGTGCGATATAGGTTGGCCATGAGGCTGGAAAGGGTCTGAATTGCAGCATTGTGTACAAAAGAAAATAGTGGGATGCCAGATCTCCACGGTTGCTTTGCAAAACCTGTGCTTTCTGGAGACACAGTGATGTATGAGACGTCTAAGAACCATTGGGTTGCCCTACATCTGTCATCCTAGAGATAGGGAGTCTGTCTGCAATGTAATGTGACTTCTGTATCTGATAATACATACATCCCCAAGGACTGCAGTTTTAGCTTTGGATTTTACTCTGCCTTTTAAGTATCTAGAGTTTAATTAAGCCATTATTATGCCCTTCAAAAAATAAGAGTTGGTGTGAATATCACATTGTTGGCACTTACTGACAGTTGGCCTGGAGCAATCAAAAGTGAAACATTTTAATGATCTCATAATCCTAGTATGTTGAAATTTATTTCCAAAACCCTTTTCACTATAATGGAAGGCAACAGAAGAATCATAGTTGTACCTCTGCACTACCCTTGGTTACAGGAGCATAAGATCCCCATTTTCCACCATGTGCTTGTCTAGTTGAGGGGATGAAATTTATGCTCTCATGTAGATATCCCCTAAAATGAGGAAGTAAGTGCCAAATGGGAGTTGCAGCTCCTACAGATACAAATGCCTCAGCCAGATCCCAGAGATTCTGACTCAGTAGAGCTAGGTGCCTGGCATCTGTGTAGATTTTAAAAATAGATAATACATGCATAGAGAGATACATTGCAAAATTTCAAAAGGATATACAGATGAAAATATTTCTTTCATTCAATTCCCTTGTTTTCTTCCCCACTGCCAATTATTCTTACAAGTTTCTTTTTTATCGTTGGAGACAAATTCTGTGCATATCCAAGCGTATAGAAACCAGAGAGAAAAAAAAGTGTCATATACTCTCTACCCTTTACCTTGCTATATTTTCATTTAATAACATATATTAGAGATTATTCCATGACTTTAAAAACACTCTCAAAGTGTTTCGATAAATTGAAGACACTGGAAAAATCTTCCACATGTATTAGCCTCTTCCAATATTCTTTAGGGTTAGTTCCATGCTAGAACCAGACTACTTTAAAAAGATCCCATCAAATCCAAATTCTTTTTATCCTTACCTAGCAACCTAAATTTACCTACCATTCTAAGTTTACAATTCTTTTGGTCATTTAAGGTACAGAGTTCTTATTGGACTGCTTAGTACATCAAGAACTTTGTTCTATCAACAAACCTTAAGGGCCTAGAAAATGATCATCCTTCACAAAACTTTAGCCTCCTAATTCCCTCCACTTTTGATATTTGTCATGTACACCTGTAATCCCAGCACTTTGGGAGGAAGAGGCGGGTGAATCATGAGGTCAGGAGTTCGAGACAAGACTGGTCAAGATGGTGAAACCCCATCTCTACTAAAAATACAAAAATTAGCCGGGTGTGGCGGCAGGCACCTATAATCCTAGCTACTCAGGAAGCTGAGGCAGGAGAATTGCTTGAACCCAGGATGCGGAGGTTGCGGTGAGCCGAGTTCATGCCACTGCACTCTAGCCTGGGCAATAGAGCAAGACTCCATCTCAAAAAAAAAAAAAAGAAGAAGAATTGTAAAGGGATTTGTTTGGAAATATACTCTAAAGATTCTAAACTGTATACTTCTTAAGACAGGTATTAATCTATTATCTAGATAAGTAAAAGAAAAAGCATATTTATACACCAACAGCTGTGAACTTGCATTTGGAAAAACATGTTACTTTCCTTTTGAAAATTTTATTTTGTTCAAGAGCGCACAGTTAAGAGTTTAACAGTCATTTAATGTTTCAACCAGTTTAATTGCCTATTCAACTTGGTGGAAGATGAATTTGGAAATTATATTGAATAGACTGAAAATGATCATACACACACACACACCACACACACACACACACACACACACAAACACACACACACACACACACACACACACACACATGCATGCACATACCAAAAGCCTCATAACTGAGCATCACCAACTTACGGTTATAAACCTGGGAAGAACAAACCAGTTTCCATTTTGCTTTAGTTAGAATTTACTCAGCACAAGTACTTTGCTATTTAAATATTAATTAATGTGTTTAAATATTAAATAGAAACGTCTCTCATTCTAGACATGCACTAAAACAAATTGAAATTGGTTTCTGAGTTGCAACATTGCTATTCTGCTTGGAAACAAGAGAGAAAGAAAACTTAATGACAAAAAAGTTACACTTAAGAATGTTCTCAAAGCCAGAAATAAAATATATACACTTGATACTGATATCTAAAAGTCTAGGGAATTGTATATAATTTTATTTACGAATTCAATTAAGTGCAACCTTAATAGTAACATTTCTCATTTTTGACTAAATGGTTGTGAAATACAAGTGAAACATACATAGGAAATATTAACTTTTTTTAGAGATGAAAAACTTTTTTAGATTTTTTGGGTTTTGTTCTCTTCTAACATAAAGTTTGCATTTCAAACTGTACATTCATTCGATTTCCAAAGTTTAATAATTACCTTTTATATTTTGGATCAAGTGGCATACCATAGTTGCTCATTTGTCCACATCTTTGTTTTTTTATTAATTCTATTCTTATGGTAATAAACACGTTTTCTCTTTTCTTTCTATCTAAAATGTATATTCAGCCAGTGCCCCAAATTTAATCATAACATGAGTCATAGAATGAATATGAATAAATCACAGGGCTAGAAATAGAATTCTCCTATTTCAGTACAATTCAGAAAGAACTTTAACCATTTCAAAGTTTTAATTCAAATTGATGCTAATTTCAGAATATAAGTGGTCTGGTCTGCATTTATTTATTGCCCTAATCCTCAAAGTATGCTCATTTTAAAAAAAATAGTGATGATTTTTCACAATATTCTTGTGCTGTGAGGCATTCCATTTTATTGACATACATTCATACATAAATTTATGTTCTACTTTTTAGCACGGGAACTAATTTATAAATCTTTCTTATTGCCTATGACAATTTCCAAGGCATGCCAACTATATTTTTAAAGTTTACACTGATTTCCATTACATAGGTGGAAATGTACTGATGCTACGTTAGACATGATGACTAATGACACTTCTAGATTTCAGTTGCCAGCTAAATATCATGTGTCATATGTACAAGAATACTGTAAACATTTTGAAAGTGGGGAAGTAAGCTTATTTTCTTTAAAAGCAGAAACTGTGGATGGAAGTGTATGGATTTTTTTTTTTAAGACAGGGTCTCACTGTGTTGCCCAGACTGGAGTGCAGGGGTGCAATCATAGCTCACTGCATCCTCAACCTCCTAGGTTCTAGTGATCCTCTTTCCTCAGCCTCCCAAGTAGCTGAGACCACAGGCATGCATCATCATGCCCAGCTAATTTTTTATTTTTTGTAGAGACAGGGTCTCATCTTGTTACCAGGCTGGTCTCGAATTCCTGGGCTCAAACAATCCTCTTACTTTAGTCTCCCAAAATGTTGTGATTACAGGCATGAGCCATTGTGCTTGGCTAGAGTTCTTCTTAATTAGGAACAATTCTGTTGTTCAACAGAGCAGATATTTTTAGGAATGAAAATGTTTAAAAATTAAGATTCATCTCAGACTTTATGAAGTAGTTGAAAATTGCACCATTTTTCCTTTTCCTTTTCTGGAGACAAAGTCTTGCTCTGTTGCCCAAAGCTGAAATGGCATAATCATAGTTCACTATAACCTCCAATTGCTGAGCTCAAATAATCCTCCCACCTCAGCCTTCCGAATAGCCGAAACTACAGGTGCCCACCACCATGTGTGGCTATTTTTTTTTTTTTGTACGACAGGTTCTCACTATGTTGCCCATGCTGATCTCAACTCCTGGCTTCACGTGATCCCCCCCCTTGTTCTCCCAAAGTATTGGTATTACAAGCATGAGTCACTGTGCCTGGACAAAAATCACATCTTTATCCCTTATTACTGTAAGACATAGTTGTCACTAGTTCTGACTAAACTATTAATGCCACATGCCTACCCAAGACACTTTAAGGATAGAATACAATAATTTTTTTAAAAGACTCATGACATACTGACTCTTTTCAAACAGAATATGCCTTAATACAGATTACATATCTACACGATTTTTCTTTCATTACAGTTTTTTACCATTTTAGTTTGAAAATGACTATTTGAATGACTATCTTTTCAAAGATTCAAGTATATTTACTTTCATCAGGCACTAGCTTAAGTTCTTGAGTAAGCGAACAGTACATTTAAAAAAAGAGTAGGTATTAATAAAACAGTCCTTGCTATGACAAAGCATATTGTTTACTAAAGATAAAACACACATGAATCATGCTGAGATAAGTGAGTAGTAATAAACACAGATGTGATCAAGTTCGGAGATCAGTAAAGTCTTTATAGCTGGCAACAACACAAGTTGTTACAAGTTACTCAAACTGCCTAAGGGAGTGCTCCCAAGGAAACAACACAAGCTGTGACAAGTTACTCAAACTGTGTAAGTGAGTGCTCCCAAGGCGAACGAAGAGAACAGCACAAGCAAAGGCACAGAAGCTTGAAGTATCATGTGCCTTGTGGGAACCTTAAGAGTGCTGGTAGGGATCATCAGGGAACTGTGGGAGTAAGGAAAGAGTAGTAGGAGCAAAGGCTAGAAAGGAAGGAAGAGGCCAGATAACCTGGGACCTGGAACCTCAGGTAGGCGTGTGGCACCATTCAAAGAAGGCTGAGCTCATAAGACTTTATGTTGTCTATTATATGTTTTCAAAATTTTGAAAACCACTTTTAAAATTGGAACTCCGTTTTCTAAGAAACATCATGTGAAAATCCAATATTTAAAAATATATATAGGCTCTGTTTGATTTTTTTTTTGATGATTAGTGATGTTGAGCAGCAATTTGTCATATACTCATTGGCCACTTACATGTCTTCTTTAGAGAAATGTGTATATTCGGGTCTTCTGCCTATTTTTAAATTGAATTATGTGGAGTCCTTTTTTTTTTTTTTTGACTTGAGTTTCTCATATATTCTGGTTATTAGTCTTTCATCAATTAAATTATCACCAGAGTTAAAATGGCTTTTACCAGGGACATGCAAATGAAAACCGCAGTGAGATATCATTTTAACCCAGTTAGAATGACTGTTATTACAAAGAAAAAAACAGATATTGGTGATGTGGAGACAGGGGAATGCTCATACATTGTTGGTGGGAACATAAGTTAGTGCAACTGCTATGGAAAACAGCATGGAGATGCCTCAAAAAAGTAAAATTAGAAGTACCATATGATCCATTGCTGAGCATATATCCAAAAGAAAGGAAATCAATATATCAAACAGATATCTACACTCCCATGTTTATTCCATCACTATTCACATTAGCCAAGTTATGGGCTCAACCTATGTGTCCATCAACAAATGAATGGGTATAGAAAATGTGGCACACATACACAATGAAATATTATTCAGCCATAAAAAAGAATGGAAATCCTGTCATTTAAAACAACATGGATGGAATTGGAAGGCATTACATTAAGTGAAATAAGCCAGGCACAGAAAGACAAATATCACATATTCTCACTCATATGTCGGGGGCTAAAATAAATTCATCTTACAGAGGTAGAGAGTAGAATGAAACTCAGAAAGGTAGTGGGAAGGGGAGATAAAGAGAAGCTGGTTAATAGGTACAAAAATACGGTGAGATAGTAGGAATAAGATCTAGTGTTTAGCAGCACAATGGGGAGACTGCGGTTAACAATAATTCTTTGCGTATTTCAAAATAACTAGAGGAGTAGATGCGGATTATTTCCAGCACAAAGAAAAGCTCAGTGATTGAGGTGGTGGATCTCCCAATTACCTTGATTTGATCATTACACATTATATGTGTATATCAAAATATGACATGTAGCCTATAAATATACACGACTTAAAGACCTATTTCAAAGGCTTATCACATGAATAAGTACATACATTCATCCAAAAAGCAGGCACCTTGCTTTTTGAATGTTGAGGATAGCATTGTCCATTCAGCCCTTAGCCACCAGAATAAAAGCTTTTATTCTTAGTTCTATAGAAAATACGAAGAAATGCCAGCACCGAGGAGAATGTGGCAGGATGAGGAAATAGTTATTGGCAATACTTATCTCTATCCCCACCTAGAAGCAACCTGCTTTCGTTTTACAGGCTCCTGAGAATGTGGTCGGGTGGGTGAGATGGGTAGTGAAACCTGTTAGGAGATTTATTACTGTTTTGAACTCTACAGTTTATGCTTTGCTTACATTATTTAAGCTTAGCATTAAAGTTGATGCTGGTAACAATATTGCAGTTTGTTAGACACTGAGTGAAAAAGGAAAGGAGGAAAGAAAGAAAAAGGAAGAAAAGCTATTTAGATTGGGAATAAAGTGTCCGAGAAAGAAAAACACTAAGAATCCTTATGTCTAATGAGGATTTTGCTGAAATTTCTGCCGTGTGGTGTGTGATATGGCATCTTCTCTCTCTCTCTGCAAAATCTTCAGTAAATCCTCCATTTCTTATTACTACTTGATTGAGTTTCACATGTTTTATGGGAGACTTTACAAAGTGCTGGAGACAACTTCTACGTGAGTGAAGAGCCAAGGTGGAAGCTGGTCCAGAGGTCTGCACAAGTGAGTCTCATAAGGATGCATGGTTTACAGTTTACCCTGAAAGTCACGTCTCTCCCATATCAACTTAGAAGATACGTATTACCTTAAGTCACTGTTAAGACTGTGACTGCTGATTGTGTTATCAACTAGGGTTGTAATGGTATCTGATTCTCAACATTCCCTACTACATAGACTACAAGTCATAGCTAGTTTTATCCCCCCCTCTCTAATATTTGTCTGGGTACAAATATTAGACTAATATCAAGTGTCTGAGCCAGGGATGGTAGTGTGTGCCTCTAGTCCCAGCTGCTTGGGAGGCTGAGGCAAGAGGATCACTTGAGGCTAGGGGTCCCAGGGTGCAGTGAGCTATGATCACATCTGTGAATAGGCACTGCATATTCCAGCCTGGGTAACATAGTGACTCCCACACCCCCACTGTGTGTGTGTGTGTGTGTGTGTGTTTGAACAACCACCACTGACCAGAAGTCATTTTGAACATGGGTGCACTAGTTCCTCTTCAGGACCTATAAAATTGACCTGCATCAAGAATAATAACTCTTATGGATATAGGCTCATATTTCTTCTAACCAGAAAATTTCCAGATACTTAATGTATTCTGTGTTCAGAGATATAGATGCTAGATCCAAGACAAATGATGAAACAGTCACATACATGAAGGGAGTGGTCGGAGAGGCATAGCTCACCTGCTGGGACCTCACTTCAGAGGTCCCAGGAGAGTCATGTGCCGATGTCATAAGAAGGCTTGAGGCTAACACATTTCATTTATGTGTGTGAACACCCAATCATCATGCTCATGAACCACAAAAGGATCAGGGGCAAGGTTTTAAGGCTTGTTATTTTGTGTTTGACAGGTACATAAAAAGGAGAGTCAACCCACATGTCTGAAGGAGAAAGAACAAGTCGACTACTGTTATGTGGGGTTGACAGTGGTTAAGAACCCAGACTCGAACGCAAAGCTGTTCAAACATGGATGAATGCACACATCATCTGGAAATCCTGCAACAATTTACATAATGATTAAGTCTAGGGTAGGAGCACAGGGTGTGTATTTCTGTAGAATCCATTCTACTTTGAGTAGTAAAATTCTAGAGTCAGATTATCTGGGTTCACATCCTGGTTCTGGACTTCACTGAGCTGGGGACCTTGAATAATTTAACATCTATATGCCTCACTTCTTCATCTGTAATACTGAAATAATAATATTACTGACATCCATGGGTTTTTATAAGAATTAGTAGAATTAATATAGAGTAGCACCGAGAAGAGCATCTGGCACATGGTGGACACTCAATAAATATTTGCTTAATGAATTTCCTAGAAGCAATGAATTTCCTAGCAGCAAAATGAGAGGGGGAAAAAGGGTCTGTGCTTTTGAACTCAACCCTTTTATGTCTCACCAAAGAATTCATTTGTCATTCAGCTTCTAACTTGGTACCATTGGTTGTCTTTGAGTTAACTCTGTAGAGTACTGATTAGGATTTAAAAACACAAGATTAAAAACTTCTGCAGAAGGTAATGAGGAATCCTAATTTCCCCTCCACCTAAGAACAGGGAATGATCAAATTTACATTTAAGAAAATCACTCATAGTAAAAGAGAAACAGAAGGAATTGGACAAGACCAGGGCTGGAAAGATAAGTTTACAGAGTAAGGCCAAAGAAGAGATTTAAAACCACCTGAGATTAAGACAGTGGAGGCAAACCGGAAAGTGGAAACAATCTAAGCACAATTAAGGAGGCTGATTTGGCAAGTCAGGGCATCGAATGGTGGGCACAGCTCTGATCAGGGAGAAGTGTAAGGATGTTTCCCAGTTTTCTAGCTTTGGTAAGGAGATAAAACTCGGGGAACATTTGCAGAGATAGAGAATAAAGGAGCAGAAATAAGTAAGAATAAAAGGGATGAATAAAATTAGAAGGGAATAAGATGGTAATAAGACGAATTTTGGGCATGTTAAAAGTGGCTGTGGGGATAAATACCCATAGGCAATTAGAAATGCAATATGGAGCTGAGGAGCCTTTACATGCTGGCCATAAGAATTTGTAAGTCATTGGCATTTGTGTATTAAGGCCCTGGAAATGAATAAGTCAATCCAGGAGAGTATTAGCTGTAAGAAAAATTGGATACAAACTGAAGATCACAAAGAAGAGTTAGAAAGAACAATGGAAGAGGTAGGAATAAAGCCAAAAGAGAGGGATGGCAGAAGGCTAGGGAGGAGAGTGCTTCAGCAATGAGGGAATGGTCAACAGGGCCAAATTCCACAACACTTCTCTACTCCTGGAAACCAGTCCTTCCACTGTGACTCATTGAATCTGAATCTGTCAACACCACATTGTTATTTTAATCCCTTGGGGACAAAGCCTAGTATCTTGGTTTGACTCATCCTGCTTCCTCATTTTCTATATTTAAGACACTAAAATTTCTTTTCCATTTTTTGATATCCATCCTTTTCTCTCTAGGCCCAATTTTACATGCTAGTCCAAATACTCCTATATGATATAAAAACTTTCTGTACTATATGTTACAGCTAGGCTCAACTTCCTGAAACACCTTTTTTTTTCATTATGCCATGTTTATTCTCTTCAAAACTTCTCTCTATCTATATATGTATGTATATATATTATTATTATTTTTTGAGATGGAGTCTCACTCTGTTGCCAGGCTGGAGTGCAGTGGTGCAATCTTGGCTCACTGCACCCTTCGCCTCCCAGGTTCAAGCTATTCCTGTGCCTCAGCCTCTGGAGTAGTTGGGATTATAGACCTATGTCACCATGCCCAGCTATTTTTTGTATTTTTGGTAGAGAGAAAGTTTCGCCATGTTGGCCAGGCTGGTCTTGAGCTCCTGACATCAAGTGATCCATCTGCCTTGGCCTCCCAACGTGTTGGGATTACAGGCATGAGCCACCGCACCCAGCCAAATATGTATATATTTTATAATTCCAACTTTTATTTTAGATTCAAGTGGTACATGTCCAGTTTGTTACATAGGTATATTGTGTGATGCTGAGGTTTGGAGTATGAATGATCCTATCATCTGCATAGTAAGAGTAGTACCCAGTACGTAGTTTTTCAGCACCTTCTCTCCACCACTCCCTCTTCTAGTCATCACCAGTGCCCATTATTCACATCTTTATGTCCATGTGTACCCCGTGTTTAGCTACTACTTATTGTAAGTCAGAACATGTGGTATTTAGTTTTCCATTACTGTGTTAATTTGCTTAGGATAATGGCCTCGAGCTGCATTCATGTTGCTGTAAAGGACATGATTTAATTCTTTTTAATGGCTGCATAGTATTCTATAGTTTATATGTGCCACATTTTCTTTATCCAATCTGTCATTGCTGGGCACGTAGGTTGATTCCATGTCTTTTCTATTAAACTTCACAATATATTTTTTTAACTTGGAATATTTGTTTTGTTTTGGAACATAAGCATCTATTTATTATCTAAGTAATATCTAAGAATTTGAGTATTAAGAAATGCCTAAGAATAATAAATGCCAAATATAGGATAATAATTATCTCTGGTAAGAGAGAAATTATTTATGATTATGGAACAAAACACAGGAGATTTCAACTGCATTGATAGTGTTTACTTCCTAAGCTAGGTGTATTAGTCTGTTCTCATGCTGCTGATAAAGACATACCTAAGACTGGGCAATTTGAAAAAAGAAAGAAGTGTATTGGGCTTACAGTTCCACATGGGTGGGGAGGCCTCACAATCATGGAGGAAGATGAAAGCCACGTCTCATATGGCAGCAGACAAGAGAAGAGAGCTTGTGAAGGGAAACTCCACTGTTTTAAACCATCATATCTTGTGAGACTTATTCACTATCCCAAAAACAGCACGGGAAAGACCCACCCCATGATTCAATCACCTCCCACAACGCCTGAGAATTCAAGATGAGATTTGGCTGGGGACACAGGAAAACTATATCACTGGGAAACAGGACCATAGGTTTAAGTTTCTGGATATTTAGATAATATGAAAACTATAGTATTTTAGAAACACTTTAAAATGACAGCACCCTAAAATGTAAGTTTGATGTCTTTCAAATATGGGACCCTGATCCCTGTCTCATCTTATTTTCTACAATTTCCTGTAGTATTCTCTTCTGGGTTTTTCATTTTAATGTCATTCAAAAAGGTCTTTGTGAAGTGTATTGGCTTGCCTTCCTTCCATCACAGTGTCCCTCTACCAGGAATGTGCCTCCACTCAGTCAGGTCTTCCTGTCAAAAACCTTTGCAGTCCTTTACGATCAGAAGCCTCTGCTGCTAACTTTTTTTGGATATGTTATCTTAGTCCTCTGAGATCTCATGATAGAGACAGAGAGAGAGAGAAAGAAAGTGAGAAAGTGGGAGTGTGTGTGTGTGTGTGTGTGTGTGTGTGACATTTTTATCTATCATTTTCAAAGCTATTTACGTGAGATTTTTCTTTCACTGATATAGTCTGATTATGTCTTAAAGGCCTGAGCCACCTCTTCTTAGCCCTCTCTATAACAGCACAGAATCACATATATAAATGAGAGTTATGGGCATGGGGCATATATGAATATGAGCTTAAATACCAGTTATAGTCTGTGAAAGTAGGAAAAGCTAATAATCTTAAGAAACTGCTATAATATTCCTCTGCTATTATAATATACAAAAAAGTCAATTTAGCAGTAACTTGACCTCCAGTAGTTAAGTGTCACGAGTACTTGGAAGCAAGTAACCTAAATACTCAAACATGAACAGCTGAACTGAAATTGACACTGACTGAAGTGAAGCGAAATACTGAGTTCAAGGAAGCAAGGCCATAAATAAGCACTCTTAGTTACAATGTTTGACAGCTTATCCTTAGTCCCAGAAAGTATCAAGGCAGCAGTAGCTAAGTGTGAAGGGTACAGTGTGAAAAATATAGGGCATTTAGTAAAAAAATCACCATACAGGATGTTAAAAAATTGGCCAAGATATTATACAAATAGTGGGGAAAATGTAGAATCTCTTTTTAATTTTTCTAATGAAATTATAATTCTATATAACTGGTATGTTACATTGCTCAGTAATGACCAAATGGTATTTGAATGGCTAAAGTTGTTTTATCTATGATAGTCATGATAAAATCACATGCTTCTGTTTGCAATAATCTTGAAAATGAGAATTAGATGGTTATTGACATAATTGTCATCCCATCAGGAAAGAGAATGTGTGTTTAAACCAGTACTTAAATGAACGGATACGGTAGACAACTTTTAATGTCTCTTCCAGTTCTTAGATTCTTTATTTCTATTGACCTGTCTTCAAGCCCACTGATTCTTTCCATGGCCATGTCAAGTGTACTGATGAGTGCATAACTAATTATTCATCATATCTGCTTACAGTGTTTTCGATTTCTTGCGTTTCCTTTTGATTCTTTCTTAGCTTTTCTATCTCTCTGCCTACATTAGTCATCTATTTTTGCACATTTTCTACTTTTTCCATTAGTACCTCTTAACACATTAATCATAATTATTTAAAATTCCCTATCTGATAATTCAAAAATCTGTGTCATATCTGCGTCTGGTTCTAATGCTTGCTTTACCTCTTCAAATTGTTTTTCTTGCTTTATCATCAGACCTTGTAATTTTGTAATGAGAGGTACAAATGATACTTATGAGTAATATGAATTGAGGAAAAATAGGCCTTTAGTGTAGAAATTTACATTAGCTTGGTGGTGTTTAATGTTTACTTTAGCTATAAGTGTTAAGAGACTTAAATTCTTCTGGTGTCCTTGTTTTTGTTTTGCCTCTCAGGCTCTCCTAAGCGCTCCTCCTCAGAGAGTCTGCTCCGTGTGGCTCTTTCAGGTATAGTCCACCATCATGCTTTAGCTTTGTTGTGTCTTAGTCTGTTTTCTGTTGCTTTTAACAGATTACTTAAAACTGGGTTATTTATAAAGAAAAGAAATGTATTTCTTATCGTTTTGGAGACTGAGAAGTCTGAGGTCAAGGGGCTGCATCTGATGAAGACCTTCTTTCTGGTGGGGACTCTCTGCAGAATCCCAAGATGGCACAGGCCAACTCATGGCAAGGGGACTGGCCAAGTGTGCTCATTCAGATCTCTCTTCCTCTTATAAAGCCACCAGTGCCACTCCCATGATAACCCATTAATGCATTCATTTATTAATGAATTCAGCCATTCATGAGGACAGTGCCCTTATGACCCAATCACTTCTTGAAGGCCCCACATCTCCATACTGCCACATTGGGCATTCAATTTCATCAAGAGTTTTGGAGGAGACAGATATTTAAACAACAGCAGTATGGTGTGGTATGGCAGAGTGGGGAGCATTCTATAATCTTTTGATTAAATTTCAGTGTTTCAGTGGGCCTTTGTTCTTGGACTGTGACCTTCACTGGTGGTTCTCCAGCAGTATCGTTTCTCCCATTCATGGCCTTCTACTCCCTCTCTCGGCTGCAATCCGTTTCCTTGAAGCTCCTACCCCTGTGGACTATGTCTCTCCCTCAGACTCCCTCATCTTATCCACTCTTTATGTAAAACAGCAATCCTGAAGCAGGTGGAGTAGGACGAATTCCTTCCCACCAGCTGGGATAAGGTTCTGATGAAGGAAAGAGGTTTAACTGACTCACAGTTCAGCGTATCTGGGGAGGCCTCAGGAAACTTAGAATCATGACAGAAAGGAAGTAAACACGTCCTTCACATGGTGGCAGGAAAGATAAATGTCTCAGGTATGTCTTTATTAGCAGCATAAGAATGGATTAATACATCTATAAGCACCTCAAACATATATAAATTTTCCAGAATTGAACTCTTGATTAAACCTATTCCTCCATAAGGCTCTCCATTAACACATAATGTTACTATGGCCAGGTACTAGGTCATAAATGCCGAAAAGCAAAAGGGGATAGAAAGTTAGAGTTAAATATTATTTTTAAAAATACAGCATCATATAATTTTCTAAGTATGAACTGTGCCTCTTTAACATTTATTGTAGGGTGCTGAGAATTCATACTAGTGGAAAACGTACTGATTTTATTTAGTCATTTAAAAGATAATTTGGGCAGGGTGTGGCAGTGGGTCTAGGAGAGAAGAACTTTCTTTTTTTTTATTCTGATACTTTAATTTCTGGGATACATGTGAAGATTGTGCAGGATTGTTACATAGGTATACACATGCCATGGTGGTTTGCTGTACCCATCAACCGTTATCTACATTGGGTATTTCTCCTAATGCAATCCCTCCCCTATCCCCCTACCCACCCGACAGGTCCCAGTGTGTGATATTCTCCTTCCTGTGTCCATGTGTTCTCATTGCTCAACTTCCACTTATAAGGGAGAACATGCGGTATTTGGTTTTCTGTTCTTGTGTTACTTTGCTCAGAATGATGGTTTCCAGCTTCATCTATGTCCCTGCAAAGGACATGAACTCATCCTTTTTTATGGCTGCGTAGTATTCCATGTTGTATATGTGTCACATTTTTTTCATCCAGTCTATCATTGATGAGCATTTGGGTTGGTTCCAAGTCTTTGCTATTACCAACAGTGCTGCAATAAACATACGTGTGCATGTGTCTTTATAGTAAAATGATTTATAATCCTTTGGGTGTATACCTAGTAATGGTATACACCATTACTGGGATTGCTGGGTCAAATGTTATTTCTGGTTCTAGGTCCTTGAGGAATTGCCACAGTGTCTTCCACAATCGTTAAACTAATGTACACTCCCACCAACAGTGAAAAAGTGTTCCTATTTCTCCACATCTCTCCAGCATCTGTTGTTTCCTGACTTTTTAATGATTGCCATTCTATCTGGTGTGAGATGGTATCTCATTGTAGTTTTGATTTGCATTTCTCTAATGACCAGTGATGATGAGCCTTTTTTCATATGTTGGTTGGCTGCATAAATGTCTTCTTTTGAGAAGTGTCTGTTCATATCCTTCACCCACTTTTTGATGAGGCTTTTGTTCTTGTAAATTTGTTTAAGTTCTTTGTAGATTCTGGATATTAGCCCTTTGTCAGATGGATATATGGCAAAATTTTTCTCCTATTCTGTAGGTTGCCTGTTCACTCTAATGCTAGGTTTTTTTTTGTTTGTTTTTTTGTTTGTTTGTTTTTCTGTGCAGAAGTGCTTTAGTCTAATTAGATCCAATTTGTCTATTTTGGTTTTTGTTGCCATTAGTTTTGGTGTTTTAGTCATGAAATCTTTACCCTTGCCTATGTCCTTAATGGTATTGCCTAGGTTTTCTTCCAGGGTTTTTTATGGTTTTAGGTCTTACATTTAAGCCTTTAATCCATTGTGAGTTAATTTTGGTATAAGGTGTAAGGAAGGGGTCCAGTTTCAGTTTTCTTCATATGGCTAGTCAGTTTTCCCAACACCATTTATTAAATAGGTAATCCTTTCCCCATTGCTTGTTTTTGTCAGATTTGTCAAAGATCAGATGGTTGCAGACATTTGGTATTATTTACGAGGCCTCTGTTCTGTTCCATTGGTCTATATATCTGTTTTGGTACCAGTACCATGCTGTTTGGGTTACTGTAGCCTTGTAGTATAGTTGAAGTCAGGTAGCATGATGCCTCTAGCTTTGTTCTTTTTGCTTACGATTGTCTTGTCTATATGGGCTCTTTTTGGTTCCATATGAAATTTAAGGTAGTTTTTATCTAGTTCTGTGAAGAGGGTCATAGGTAGCTTGATGGGGATAGCATTAAAATCCATAAACTACTTTGGGCATTATGGCCATTTTCATAATATTGATTCTTCCTATCCATGAGCATGGAATGTTTTTCCATTTGTTTGTGTCCTCTTTTTTTTCCTTGAGCAGTGGTTTGTAGTTCTCCCTGAAGTGGTCCTTCACATCCCTTGGAAGTTGTGTTCCTAGGTATTTTATTATCTTCTTAGCAATTGTGAATGAGACTTCACTAATGATTCTGTGCTCTGTCTATTATTGGTGTATAGCAATGCTTGTGATTTTGCACATTGATTTTGTATCCTGAGACTTTGCTGAAGTTGCTTATCAGCTTAGGAGATTTGGGGCTGAGACAATGAGGTTTTCTAAATATACAATCATGTCATCTGCAAACAGAGACAATTTGACTTTCTTAGGAAAGAAGGGAGTTCTAGAGGGCTGGACAATGTGTTGTGACATGGCGGTAGGGGGTGAGACAGGCGGGTTGGTTGATTCCCTATTTTAAGATGGTCTGGAGAAAAAAGGCAAAAGTCCCTCACTCCAGCTCTATCATATCTAAACTCCCAGCTAATCAGTAATGAAGGACCCAAGAATCTATTAACCAAAAGCTTCCATTTCAGGGGACTAGGGACTTCCTGGAGCCTTGTATGCTTGGTAAGACTTCAACTCCAACCTGAACTTATCCCTTCCTCATTTTAAAACTAAAATTCATACAAGTGGTAGAGATTTAAATTGTGAATGCCACATAAAACATGTGAAGAAGCATGTTGAGCCTCTGTGAAACCACTAGAAAAACCCCTGCTATACATGCCATGATGTAACTCTTCCCTATTCAAAGACCCTATAAAACTAATCCACACATTACCCTTGGGAGAAGCACATTCCTCTTTCTTTCTTGGTGCTGGCTCCTTTGTGCACAAGTTGAAATAAACTTTCCTTTGTGTTATGTTTGGTAATCTCTCGTGAGTTCTATCCTGGTAGACTGTAAGAACCCAAGGCAGATATAACAGGAGTAAAAGTCTGGCTCTGAGGATGTAATATGTACTGTGGGCTCCAGGCTCAGTTAGGGCCTGGGTTCCAAAATTTAGCTTAATGTAGGATACTAAACCCTTTGGGGTTGGTTGTAGTTTTGTAGTAAATTAAGTGAAGGCGAATAATGCATTTTAGCTAGTGGGACAAAAATAAATTGCTTCACACAAAATACTAATGATGATACTGCCTTCAAAGACTATGATATTAATTAAAAAAGCTTTGTGATGGTTATGATGATATCCCAAGGCAGTAGCAGCACCAGCCCCATCTACAACTCAGTGATTGAATCCGGCCACTACTGCTGTAGTTGTTTCAACTGCAACAGCAGCTGTAGCTCAAGTCCCAGCCTTTGCCTCTGCTTTGCTTGCCACTTGTGTGCTTGTACCCTTCACTCCAGCATCAAAGACAGTATCTTCTGGACCTGCACTTAGTAGAGCAACTAAACAAGAGGAATCATGCAGAAAAGTCAGTGGGGACATCAGTGACTATTAGCCCCATATCAACTGATAGCACATTAGGAGATTTTTATCTGAAAAACATTTTTGAAGATGCATCAAGAACATTAATGACAGATTGACCTTATAAAAATATGGAAATGAGATCTTGTCGATATGCTGTGAACAGGAACAAATAATTACAGCTCTCAAAACTAGTTTCAACAACCCTGGCAGAACAGTAAATTACCTTTTTTCTTTTCTTTACCACATATCTAAAAATTATTTCATCCCTAACAGACTTCATTTTTTAGAGCTTTTTAGGTTTACAGAGTTATTGAGCAGAGTATAGAGAGTTCCCATATACCTCTCCTCCCCACTACAGCAGTTTCCCCTATTGTTAACGTCTTACATTGGTTTGGTATATCTGTTGCTATTTATGAAACAATATTGATACATCCATTACATTAACTAAAGTCTGTAGTTAGGGTTCACTTTTGATGTCGTACAGTTCTGTGGGTTTTAACAAATGCATAATGTCCTATAGTCACCATTAGATTAGTTTCACTGCCTTAAAAATCTTCTATGCTCCATCTATTCATTCCTCCCTCAACTCCCTCGCTCTGGCCAACACTGATCTTTTTACAGTTTCTGTAGTTTTGTCTTTTCCAGAATGTCATATAATTGGAATCAACAACATGTAGCCTTTCCAACTGGCTTTTGTTTTTTCACTTAGCAATAGGCTTTCGAGGTTCTTCATATCTTTTTGTGGCTTGATAACTCACTTCTTTTTATCACTGAATGCTATTCCATTTTATTGACATATCAGTTTGTCCATTCAACTATTGAGGGGAATCTAGATAGTTTACCATTTTTGTCAATTATGAAAAAAAACCTGCTCTAAGTATCTATGTGCAAGTTCTTGTGTAAATATGTTTTCAATTTATTGGGCCATATACTTAGGAGCACTATTGCTGAATTGTATGGCAAGACTAAAGTTTAGCTTTGTAAGAGACCACCAAATTGTTTTTCAAAGTGCCATTTTGCATTCCCACAAGCAATGAAGGAGAGATCCTTGCCTACATTTGATTTTATCAGTGTTTTTGCATTTTTGCCATTCTAACAGGTGTGTAGTTGTATTTAGTTGTTTTAGTTTGCAATTCCTAATAACATATGATGTGGAGCACCTTTTCATAGGCTTATTTGCCAGCCACACATATTCTTTGGTGAAAAGTCTGTTCAGATTTTTAGCCTACTTTTTAATTGCATTGTCTATTTTCTTACTGCTGAGTTTAAAGAATTCTTTGTATACTTTAGGTGCAAGTCCTTTATCCCATGTGTATTTTGCATATGTCTTCTCCCAGACTGTGGCTTGTCTGCAAAATATCTTTTAATAGGAAGTCCTGGAAAAACAGAAAGAAAGGCTATAGTTGAACCCCCTTAAGTGGCTAGTACTGGACTTCTCCATATTCAGCAGAGGTTACAGCTGCAGCAACTACAAATACAGCAGCAACTTCTAGAGGAGCTGCTCTTGAATTTCGATGGAATCAGCCTCAGTTTCAATACATAAGATACATCACTTAACAGAATCTGTCCCTGCTTCCAGTATTGCTACTTCAGGTAGGTCAAGAGACTCCTCAATGACTGGTACAAATTGGCCAACCATGAGAACATTTATTGAAATGCTAATTGGACTAATCCTAAAAGCTAGTGGAGGAGTGGGTGGAAGTGGCGGTGGAGGAGCTAATGAGGCAAAGGTGTGCATAAACCACATTCGAGCATTGCCCTAGGAAACAGACACTAAAGAAAGGTCAACTGCATCAGGATTTCCTGAGAGACTTGTTTTCCCCTCATAAAACACATCAATATGTATTATACTGACTGTTCCCTGGACCATCTACGATGATATGGGCTCAATCTTCATAACTTAGTAAAAGTAAATAGTATTAAATAGTAGCCCTAAATAATAGCCAACTAACTTATTTTGAGGTGGGAAGGGATGAATATATGAAATAGTGAAGGGACAAAAAGAATTTATGTCTACCTAAATTAATATTGCACATCCGTGCAATGCATAGACTATTATACAAACAAAAAGCAACCTTTGGAGGTCTTCATTTCTTCCATTAAATAGTAGATAACTTTTCCTAGGTGCTGACTCTCCTTAGTACACTAGATCCACAAATTTAGCATCATGCCATGTTTATACTCCTTTATTGAAGACTGGTTTCAGAAAAAATTTTTGCTACCTAGAATCTGTAGTCTCTATTTTATGGCAATGACGGATAATGAAAAATATATTTTGATGTAACTATAAACAGCAATGCCAAATTATTTAAGACTATTTTGCTTCATATATGAAGCAACAAAATAGTCATATGAATATGAAGCAAAATAGTCATCAATAATTTGCCATTTATGAATATGAATATTCACATGACTATTATATGTATAGTATTTGTGTAGGAAAGCACACTCTTTCATGATGAAATTCATGGGAAAATGAGAAACCTTCTCTTTAAATGAGAATAATTTCCAATTTTGAAAATATTTCTTGTTCATTAAATATAACCCGTCTTTGAGAATTTGTGAAGCTGTACCATTATAGTTGCTATACACAAATATAGTTTTTTGTTCTTGTTTTTGGCTTTGTTTTGGGAGGAAAACTGGTAGTTGTCCAATTACAGTTAATGTTGCCAAAAAAGAAAATAAGACAGAAAGAAAATAAGAAAGAAAGAGTAACAGTTTGGATGACTTTATCCATTTTTTCTTCAACAGTTCTTATAGGCCTTTCATGGTATAAGCACCTTCCCCATTGAGTTGTGATTCTAGTATTTGAATATACATGTTTCTTCTTTCAATGTGGTCCTAAACTTAAGCACATTATGATATCTATTCCAGAAGGAACAAAACCTAGTGCAAGACTGAGTGAAAGACTGGTTGTATTGGACTCTTAGAGACAGTTTAGAAATACCACAAACTATATTTTACAAGTAATGTAGGGGATTTTCCAAGACAATGTCGACCATATGTAATTATTCACATTATAAGTTCACCCCAGAACCAAGCCCTCAGCTGTTAGGTTGGTGCAAAAGTAATTATGGTTTTTGCCATTACTTTCAATTTCATTACCTCAACTGCTTTTGAACCAACCTAATAAAATTTGACACTAGTGTAAATTTCAAAAGAGAAGTCCTGTTTGAGTCAGACATAAAAAGAATTCATACTTACAAAATACGTTAAGATGTAACTCATCAAATACCAAAAGAGTTAGCCAATGTTTTCATAAAGTATTGAGTTTATCTGCAACATTTAACAGGTGATGACTTTTACAAAATAAATGTAACTTACTGACACATTTTGGAGGGAATACACCAGTTAGACAGAGTACCATTCATCTTTAGTGTGACTGCTACATTTCTGCAGAGTTTAAGTCAAAGTGTACTTAATATTACTAATGGTACTCATATACAATTTTGACTATAATGTCTCCACTAATAAGACATGAGTTTAGGAGTCAAGTTTTTATAGTATATGTGGAATAACTCTATAACCATCAGAGCATTGTTGCATTGCCCAACTCCAGGGTCACTATTCATTCACACTGTATTCTTGTGCAAAGCACTTTGGAGTACCAATGGTCCTGAAGATGAAACCTATTTAATTTTTAGATATTTGTTATGGCTAGCTCTGTATAAGTACTTTATTTTTCTTAAGAAAATGAACTATTATTTCAAAACCCCTCTTTGCATGGTAGAGGCTTGTAAGTAATGAAATATTTCTGAACACCAGAAAAATACTACTGACTTTTTAAATAGGGTATTTTCTACTTAGAAAAAAAAATCAGTGTCAGTAGTTTGAGTGGAAGTAGGGACAGTAGTTTATTTGATGTTGAAAATATAATTTTTTTCTTCTGAAAAGTGGCCGCTAACTAAAAACAAAACTAAAAGAAAAAAAAAACCCATTGTATGGGAGCTGTGTTTAAATATTGTTAGTTTATTACTTTTGATTATTTTCATGCCACTTATTAAGTCCTTTAAAGTGAAATTCATAACCATAATTATTTTCTACCCTTTCCTCTTTACATTGTTCTGTTGCCACACTTTTATTGAACAAAATTTCAAGTAAAGTTGGTGTATTTGCTTTCATAAAACAGCAGAAATGTCTGAAAGAGAATGTAGCTGGGAATAAGCATAAGCCATCATATTTTCTCATGCCCTATTCCTTATAACAAAGCTATTTATTATCTCTGTAGACTTCTTTTATTTTTGTAATGGCAATGGCAGCCCTCAGAAGTAATAGTTGTATATTTGAAGCAAACTTGTATAGGTTGAATCCTATTAGAGTGAATTATAACACATTTCAATTTTTAAAAATAAAGTATCCATATCACTGAATACCCTTTCAAATAAAAAAATGACTTAGTCCATTAGAGCTTCTATAAGAAAATACCATAGACTTAGTAATTTATAAACAACAGAAATTTATCACTCACAGTTCTGGAGACTGAGAAATCTAAGATCAAGGCACCAGCAGATTTGGTGTCTGGGGAGAGCTCACTCTGTTTCATGGATGGTGCCTTCTCACTGCATCCTCACATGGCAGAGGGGTGACCAGTCTTTCTCAAGCCTGTTTTGTATGGGTACTAATCTCGTTCATGAGGATGAAGTTCTCATGATGTAATCATCTCCCAAAAGCCTTATCTCCTTATATCATCATATTGGGGCCTAAGTGTCAACATATGAATTTTGGGTGGACACAAATATTCAGGCCAAGCAAAAATATGTGAATGTACATTAGAAAATTGATTCTTATTGGTGGGCTAAAAGAGGAGGCAGTGCATAAAGAGATTAAGGCTTGGCCAGGAAAGTGGGAGGAGATCAGAACTTTGTCATCCCTGAAGAGGAAGGAAGAATATTTCCAGAAGAGGGTTAGCAGCAGTGTCAGATGTGTCAGAGAGTTCACAATATTAAGGACTGAAAAATGCCTCTTTCGTTTCGACAAAGAAGTTGTTGTTATCTTTGTAGAAAGCATTCTTAGGCAGGTTTGCAGACAGCATTTGGAACCCAGCCAGCTGTGGAATGGAGGTAAACAGGATATTAGAATTTAGGAAAAATGAGTGTAGATAGTTCCTTTCAAGAAGTCTGGCAGGGAAAGAAACACAGCGGAAGCAGCCACAGAATGGACACGTGGAACTGGGAGGGGGATTACAAAACTCTTAAAAATGACGAACCGTAGAGAGCTTGTCTGAATACAGAAAAGAAAGGGGAAGAAGAAAGGGAAAGATAAAAAGACTCAAGCAGGAAAAAGGATCACTGATGCAAGAGAGTCATACTTCCATACAGACTCAGACTTCATCTCCGGAAAACATTCCTTGGCATGCACAATCACTTTAGAAGATTCTCCTCGGTCTCCCAGAAGCTCGCTGTGCATTGCTGTATGCAAACTTTGTCCTATAATAGGCATTTACTTCTCAGTCTCCTCTAGACTGCAAGCACTGCGAAGGTAGCAGTGTATCTTATTTGCCTTTTTATCTCAGAGCCCAAACCACACATGGAACTCCATCTGTAACTACCTAATGAATGATCGCTTCTGCTTAGCTCAAATAAAATGTCAACCTCCTCTAACCTCCTATGAGTGTTGGAGCATGGGAATAGAGTGATCTCCCTTCCTCTCTCTTTTGCTGGGAATTTCTGCTTCTGACTTGATTTACAATCCCTTTTAATCTGAACTCGGCTTTCCTCCAGGCTTGAAAAACATAGTCTCCCATCTTTTTCATTCTTTCTAAAAAGTCACCCTAAATAACAGATTTTTTGCTAGATGTTAGGGCTTGATGGAGAACTACAGAAATGTGCAGAACAAGAATCATCCATTTATTAAAAACCATGATAAAAATCAGTTTGCAGTCTCATTGACAACCTCTGCTACAGAGAAACTCTCACTGGTGTCTTTCTTCTGTGATCACAGACTGCCACCTTTTGCAGAAGCTTCCTTCTCCTTATCACTCGTGAGAATTCTTTCTCTACTTTCCCCACATTCCGTGGTACCCACTCC
Source organism: Cacajao melanocephalus (assembly GCA_963573385.1). Classification (NCBI taxonomy): domain Eukaryota; kingdom Metazoa; phylum Chordata; class Mammalia; order Primates; family Pitheciidae; genus Cacajao; species Cacajao melanocephalus. Next base: position 23,346 of record CAUYLG010038043.1, on the reverse strand, counting down.
TTCTTACAAGGATTGTGGTAAGCAGAATAATGGCCCCCAAAGATGTCCATGGTCAAATCCTCAGAACCTGTGAATATACTATATGACAAAGGAGAATTAAGGTTGTAAATGGAATTAAGGCTGCTAATCAGCTGACCTTTAGCTAGGGATGTTATTTTAGATTATCAAAGTGGATTCAATAATCCAATAAAGTCTCAAACGTCTTTAAAAGTAAAGAGGGAGGCATCAGTGTTGATGTCAGAGTGATGCAATGTAAGAAAGATTGAACCTGCTGTTGCTGGCTTTGAAAGTGGAAGGGGCCAAAAGCCAAAGAATGATGGTGGTCTCTAGAAGCTGGAAAAGGCAAGAAAATGAATTCTCCCTTAGAGCCTCCAAAAAAGCGACACAGCCTTCCTGACATCTTGATTTTAATCCACTGAGACTCATGTTGGACTGCTAACTTCCAGACTATAAGATAATAAACTTGTGTTACTTGAAGTCGGTAAGTTATAATAATTTTTTATGGCAGCAAATAGAATACTAATATAAGGACCCAAACAGCAAATCCATTTTCAAAAATTTTATGATGTGAAATATCTTAATTCTGTTCATTCAAAATCTGCTCAAGCCTAAGCTCTGGAACTTTCTTTTGGCAAATTAAAAAAAAAATTAACAAACTTTCTTTAAAAAGTAGCCATTTGTCCCTAAGATTAAGGAAAAATAGTTCTCTCATGCCCAATCCTTTTGCTGCATTTATGATAACATTTTTTGTTTCTATATTAAATACACTGTTCAATGAATGAGTCTAAAAATAACCTTCTTCCAGGAAGACACTACGTATATGTCGGTGTTTACCACACTGTGTATTTTAAATAAGATTGTATAAATATGTACCCATTGAAGGGATGGGAGAAGACAAATTTGAGAAATAGAAAAATTTTTTAAATGTTGATTTGCCAAACTCTTCCAATTCGACTCTTATAACTCAGTATTAAATAGCTACATACTTCAAAATGCAAAGATATTATGTGCAAGAGATTGAACAAAAACAGCATTAAACTACACTTTTTCAATTATTCAAATAGAGATTGTAGGATCAAGTTCCTATTCTAAAGAGGTAGAATAAAGTTCTAGGGCAATTCCTTTCAAGCTTTAACGTGCAAACAAATCATCTAGAGATCTTTTAGAAATGCAGATTCTAATTCAGTTAGTTTGGATGGGAACTGAGATTTCAACTTTCTAATAAGCTTCTAGCTGTTGCTGATGCTACTGGTACCTGGACCATATTTCAAGTAGCAAAGTCATAGGAGACCTTCAGGGTCATAGTAGAATCTAATGCTTGAATTCTATACATCAATAAAATAAATGTATTAAAAGTACATGCTCACGAAGTTTCAGTTTATATAGCAAAAGGAAAATTATTTAAAAATTATTATTTAAAATTGAAAAGCTTTTTGTGGCAAGATTCTAAGATTATAAATTTCACTTACAATTGGTGATGGTATAATTCTACTCCAATAGCTCTGTAATCATGGCAAACTCTGTGTTGCCCTAAGTGTGTACATCAAGCATATATTTCAAAATAGGTTTCTACTAGCTTGTTCATCTGTGTACTAGGATCAGGTAGGATCAAGAGGTCAGATGTCATTAGCTTGCTCCCTTTCCCATCACTGACATACCTGAGGGAGGTTCCAAGTCTCTAATGAAAGCTTTGCGTTTGGCTAGGTTTCATATTCAGCATGTTGCAGAAGCAACAGTACAGCAAACTTGATCCTATTACCTAGACGTAAAATATACCAATGGCCCTTTAACAATGCCTACAATGCCTACTGTCCCCGTGATCTATCTCCTGCTCACTTCTCCAGTCTCATCTGTGCCAGTCTCTGCCCTTCTTTTCTTCATCTCCATCCAGCCATGCTGCTGGTCTGTCAGTTCTTTCAACCTCCATTCTCCCTCCCACCTCAGGTCTGTGTTCATGCTCTTTTCTTTTCTCTCCATAAATACAATTCTCTTCAAACTTCTCACTTTATTTAATTCTTAATCATTTTTCCGATCTCAACTCAAAAGTCACCTTCTCATCAAAGCCTTTTTTGACCCCTCAGACTAAATCATATATTATTGCCATATACTCTCATAGCTTCTTTAAATGTACTTATTAGCATTCATAATTATTGATATATGGTTGGGTGACTGTATGATCATATTTGTGACTCTAGATGACCATATGTTCCCTGAAGACAAGTTCTATGTTTGTTTTTCTACCATTGTATCCATATTGCCTAGCATAGAAAAAAAATTAATAAATATTGATGAAAAATGAACATAAAATTTGCTTTTAAATGGGCTAACTTAGCTAACATTAGAATCAGGGACTTGTTTTCTCATAGAAAAATGCCTGGCCCAGATGATGGCCGATAGATGCAGCAAACCACCATGGCATGTGTACCTATGTAACAAACCTGCACGTTCTGCACATGTACCCCAGAACTTAAAGTATAATTAAAAAAAAAAAAAAGAAAGAAAAATGCCTGGCTTGGAAATAAAGTTTTAGAGCAAATCTTTCTCATTCATTGATGAGTGATAATAGTAGTTTGATCAATTTTCACCCATATTATTTATTCATTTTATATTCATTATCATGTACTATGCCAGGCGCTAGGGGTATAGATATAGACCTGGCTGGAAAGCTGAACCCGGTGAAGAGCTCCTGTTGACTGTCCAGTGCTCAAGTGACCAGAGAGGGGTTTGTACACAGTTTTCATTTGTGTCTGATCCTATGATTACAGTGGAGAATATGCAATCAGTTCATGTTTAGAATCTGACTCATGTTATTTCCAGGAAGCAGACCTGACTGCCTGCTGAATGTTTTAACAATAGAATGATAGATATGATTTCATTGCAATGAAGCAAGACATAGCCTTTTGCCACTTCCTTCTTTCAATTGAATGTTGTTGGCAAATCCAACAATGATCAGAATCTGTGTTATGTAAATGCTTAAAGGAAAATAATATCTACATACTTCATAACACTAGAATAATAACATTTCAATTATAGTTAGATTTGAACACAAGGCACAAATTTTGATGTGTTCCCTAAATAGAATTTTACCTTTTTTTAATTGTAAAATATTAAAATATAAGCATTAAACAATTTAAACTAAAAACTAATGACTTCCAGCTTAACCTTAAAGAAATTGTTTATTAGTCTACAGTCAAGAGACACTATATGAGACTTCAGAGTTTCACCAAAAGTAACAGTTCCTATCCAAAAGAAGAAAAACGATACCAATTTTGAAGATTCATTTTATAAAACAAATATTTATTGAGTTTCTCCTTAACACCAGACAGTCTTCTAGAGACAAATATCCTTATACTCACGGAGTTTTTATTTTCATTAGGAAGAAAGAAGACACATAAACTAACAAGATAATGGCAGATGGTGGTAAATATTGTGAAGACAATGCAAAGGTGTGTTGAGACAGTTACAGAGAAGGCAGATCTGGAAAGGAGAACTTTGGGTTGAGATCTGAATGATGGGAAGGAGCATGCCTGGAAAAGAGATGGTAGAAGAGCAGAGGAGACCAGGAATGCAGAGAACCCAAGACAGAATCCATATTGCTGTATCTACCAGAAAAACAGAAAGAGGGCCAGGTGGGCAAAAGCAGCAGAAAGAGGTTGTGGTCAGATCATGCACATTTCAATTTTATTCTCAATTGTAAGTCACAGGAAGTTTTTGAACAGGAATGTAATGTTACTCTGGTGACATGTAAAAATGAATTCTAATTGAGCAAGAGAAGATGTAGGGAGATCAGTCAGGATATTGCATAAGTCCAAGGAGGAAGTGGTAGTAGCTTGAATCAGCAGTAGCCATGGAAGGGGAGTGAAATTCTTGGTTTCAAAATGTAACTCCACATATTAAATACTGCATATAAGTTCTAGTTAAGCAGTCCTCTTATACAGAAAGCTGCTCCATCAGGCAACTGCCATTGTCTTTAGGTCATTTTATGAAAGATCATTATGGTTGTAGCTAAAGTAATACTTTTCTTCTATATATAGTTTCACTTAATGGACAACACTTTGGATTCAGCCATCTTTCCTGTACTTGCCTTTACTCACAAATAAGCCAAGGCATTACAAAAGAATCAGAATGATTCTATCATAACTTTCTGAAAACACAACTGAAACACAAACCCTACTGTTAATATAGAACTATAATACTGCCTCATCACGACACTCATTTTAGTGAAAGAAGCAACAACTTCAGACATTGATAAAACTGTGAACTAATCAGAGAATGAAAAGGCAACTGGAAACTATTTAGTATCCTAAATATTCTAAGTTTGAAATGTATTCTCTAACAATAAGTACTATCAAACAGTACGTAGATTGCAGAATAAGTTTCTAGTTATCATTTCACTCTATTATCTAATCAGTTGTCCAAAACCCCACAGGCAATTTAATCAGTTCAATTTGGTCAATATTTATAGATTACAAACTATATAATAGAAGAACTGCAGGATATTCTGACAAGAAGGAAATGAGGAATTCAACAGGTTTACATTCAATGGATTAATTTAGAGTCTACTGACAATATTAGCTACTATCAGATATTAAGAGTTTCCTTGTTATTGTTATAATCTTCTCCAAACTCAATCTATAGGTCAATTAAACATCACTGAAAAATAGGTGATTTAAATATCTAAACCATTTCATAACTAAATTACGAAAATTAGAAGAAATGTAAAATATGTCATTCATCTGTGGGGTAGAAGTGGGTGGAATGTGCTCAAAACATTAAAAAAAATCTAGTATTGACATAGGTGTGGGAAAACCCAGTATTCTAATACACTGCTGTGACAATGTAAATTGTTATTGTGCTAAAAAGGATAATTTGAGATACCTATCCAAAACTGCCATGTCCTTTGAAATTCTACATCTACAAGAAATACCTAGTTAATGAGCACAAAATGATAAGTACAAGTCTATTAATTGCAACAGTTTTGGTCAGAGTAAAATATTAGCAATAACCCAAATGTATATCAGCATAGGTAGATGAAATAAAATTATGTTATAAATATGTTATTGATTTCAACAGAAGTTAAAATAATAAAATTAGATATCTGTGTACATCTGTGGGAAGGTCTTCAGGACAAGTTAATTAAAAAAAAAAGTTGTAGACTATTCCATGTCATTCCTGTGAAATAAAAAATTATATATGAAAATGTAAATGGAGAGAAAATGGGAAAATAACTGTTTGATTAACTCAGGAGAGGGATGTAGAATGAAAGGAGATTGGAGATTGAATTTTACTCTTTATATCTTTTTGGTATTTGAAATTTTTGATACAGCAAAAGTAATATATTACTTGAATAAAATGTTTTTAAGTTATTGGAAAAACTGATTCCTAAGCACATGATCTCAACACATGATCTCAATTAAACTGATTGTATTATAATAGAATCCTTGGCCTTTCCCCTTCCTCATTATTAGTCATCTGTGGCTGCATAACAAATTCCTCCACAATTTAGTGGTTCAAAAGCTTAAAACAATAAGCATTTATTATCAGCTTTTGTGGCTCAGGGATCCAGGGCATGGCTCAAGGTTTCCATTAGATTGCAGCCAGCCTCTTGACTGGGGCTGCAGTCTCATCTGAAGGCTCAACTTGAGGGGGAATCAGTTTCTGAGTTCCCTAATCACATGAGTATCTTCAGGAGCATGTACAGAGCAAATGATCTGAGAGACAGCACAAGAGAACAAACAGTATGGAAGCCATAGTCTCTTAAAACTTAATATTAGGAGTGATATCCCATCACATTTGTCTTAATCTCTTCTTGGAAGCAAGTCAAGAAGTTCAGCCTACACTCAAGGGAAAGGGATTACACACAGTGGGTGAATTCCAGGAGGCAAGGTTCATAGGTGATAGCATCCTACAGGCTACTTGTCACACACTCCCCAATAAACCAGACTCAGAAACAAACACCTTCTAAATTGCTATATTTTTTAGAATTTTGAAAAGGCACAGGCCACTTTTTTATTTTTGACACTTATATTAAAAAATTAAGATATTTAAAAAAATACTGCTAATAAAATTCTAGTCTACCTTACCCATTGACATTAAAAAGATTAATCTTTTCAAGATGAAAATATAATTTACTGTTTACAAGTTAACTTCAGAATTTATAGAAACTATTAATTTTTCACTATAGATGGTATGATCTGGTAAGTAGGTTACAAATTGAAAGTTATGAGACATACATGTTCTTTCAATCCTGTGATTTTATGCTATTACTTTTGGAAAATAGATAAATGAACGCTTAAGACCCCTTGTGAACATGCGTTTCTAGTCAAATGACCATCCTGGTAGGCCGTCTTTTGGTCGAGGGACACCTGAGCTAGCCAGGATTTGTAAGAGGCAAGGAAGTGTCCTCCCCAGGAGCTTCAGAGGCAGCATGGTTTTGCCAACTCCTTGGTTTCAGGCTGCCAGTCTCAAGGCCTGTGAGAGAACAGATTTCTGTTGTTTTAAATGAGCTAATTTCTGGTACTTTGTTAGAGGAGCCCTAGGACACTAAGACTCCACCTGCCTTAGTTAGTTCAGGCTGCCATAACAGAATACTACAGACTGGATGGCGTATAAACAACAGAAGTGTGTTTTTCACAATTCCTGAGCTGGAAAGCCCAAGATCAAGGTATAGATTCAGTGTCTGTTAAGGGCCTACTTCTTGATTCATAGAGTGCCATCTTCTTACTGTGTCCTCATATGGCAGAAGGGTGAGTTATCTCTCTGGAATCTCTTTTATAAGATACTCATCCAAAGGCCCTACCTCCAAATACCATCACATTGGGAGTTACGTTTCAACATATGAATTATGGGGAGGGGATACAAAAGCATTCAATCTATAACATACCAACAAGTATAAAACCTGAGTGAACTAATCTTAAGCTTTACTTTCTCCTCTTCATCCCAATGTGTAAAAAAATCCTTGAAAATTTTCTTCACTATTGGTGTTAATACAACCAGTTTAACCTTAGATTTCCTATCTTCTTGTTATAATACAGATATGTTATCCCAAAAGAGACCATGAAGATCTCCTTTATTTGATTAACTACAAGGAAAAGATTTGAACTCAGTAGTTAATAATTTGGTGATCAATTTTGTTTTCTTTATATGTACGCATATTATGCACTATAGATTGTGAATCTCTGAACATAAATTACATTTCTCAGAAAATTGTCTGTTACAATGTGCTATATCTGCCCATTAAGAAACTTAATGAACCATTTGTATCTTAATTCATAATGTAGAATTGTTTGATGAATCCTGCTAAAATACTTTTCTTTTCATAGTTATACTAAAGAGCAAGTAAGTGCTAAAAGACTATTTGGTTCCTGAAGGGATTCTATTCAGTGTAGTCAAGATAGAGACTAATATCACTGGTTAAATCTAACTACAGTTGTAAACAGAAAATAAAAATGCTTCCAATATTTGATAAAACATATTGATGTGTGTTCTAGAAAAAAGTTCCTTCAATTAATTGACTAAATAACCACCTTTGAACAGAAAATAAAAATGATCATGAGTGAAACATGACATAGATTAATTTACTCTAAGCAGAGATTGACTCAATTTTTACTTGTTTTATGCTGATACCTCCAGAGGGATCTGTAACATGGATATACATAATCACTCTTCTGTAAATGGATAAATGCTTTAGTGATAGGGAAATGGGCTAGATGTCAGGCGGAGACATCAATGGATGCCTCAAAGGAGAAAAAATATTTTTTTCAGACATAAAACTTAATTATATTTTCAAAAAAATTTTGAAATGTCTTTCATTTAATATAGAAGAAATAAAATATCACTGGTGAGATACCATTAGCTAAATATACGTATACACATATATATATATAAAACAAGTACACAATGTCTGAATTTAATTTAATTTGTTGTTAGAGTATTCACTCATAGTGCACAATGATATACAGGATGATATATTTTCAATGATGCAGTTTTTGTTTCACTTAAAATGTTTTGGAAAATTATTAGTCTTCTTGCAGATGCTACTATTCAACCAGGTAAAGAACTGATACTACTGAAGACATTTTATTGTTTTGTATTATTTTCATGAAGCATATGATAGCTAAATCTTAAAAGTATGGTATACGTCTATGGAACTCTTGGGTCTTCTTGAAATGTAGTGGCTACCTTTGTATTTATCTTTTAATTAGCCCAAAGATAATTAATCTTGAGACATTTGCTGAGAATGCTGACACACACACACTCTCCTCTATGGTGCAAATGTATTCTGGGAAGTGTGTGTTCCAGAGATATTTGCAGTCATCATGGTATTACAAGAAGTCATCTTTAGAACAAAACCAGCTCTGCAGAAAGCAGGCTGGAAAGACAAAGAAACTGTATCCTTGGTGATATGCTTGCATGGGTAGCTCAAGCACTGCCTGAACAAGGCCTAACTTTGGGTTTTGCAGTTATGTAAGCCAATACAATACTCTCATTTTTAAGCCACTTTGAGTCAGACTTTCTGTGATTTGCAAGCCAGGCATTACAGCTGATGTAAGTATCCATGTTGGAAACATCCTTCCTAAGTTATATTTCTTCATATTGGGTAGTTCCATGGCAACTGGGCTTCCCATTTCTAGTTGCTCTTTCTTATTTCAGAGTACTATTTCCATTTTAGATGCAACAGAGTTCTGTCTTGTCTCTTAGACCATTTGATTTCTCTTTGTTATTGTAGTTAGATATCTTCTTAGAGTTCTCAGAAATAATTCTGCATTACTTACATTTTTATCTTTTACAATTTCGATCATACAAAAATATTTAGGAAGGCATCTCTTACAAACAAGTTTTTGCACTTTTTTAAGTCAAAATAGTTGGAGTTGCTTAATACAGCAATGTGTACAACTCTAAGCTTAATTTCAAAAAGATTTACTAAGCATTGGCATATAAACATAATTATTACAGTTATTTACCTGGTTGTTACTTTCCACTGTTTGTTTGATAAACTCACAAATATGATTCTACTATGATCACTATATTCAACAGCAGATTAGCTGAAGTAGTCACATAAAAACCATACCCAGCTGAACTTAAGAAAGTATATCTAAACATTTGACATATGTAGAATAATACATATATGAAGCATCCTAAGAATTGCAAATTTTAAAAACCGGTACTCTTTAAAAGCACTGTTTTAACTTTTATTTTGATGTACAGTCAACATGAGATTTTATGATCTAAATTTATAGTGGTATTAGCTGTATGCTGACTGAACATTCAGTGAAATATTCCATTATTTCACACATTAATACCCTGGATTAATATGGTAGCCAAACTCAGAATTTTTATGAAAAACAACAGAATTTGTTTTGACGTTATTTTCATATGAATCAAAATTTCTGGTAAAGAAACCATAACAAGCCAATGTTAAAATGCTAAATGATTGAAGTGTAGTAAAATATGTATACAAGGCTGGGCATGGTGGCTCATGCATGCCATTCCAGAACTTTGGGAGGCAGAGGTGGGCAGATCACCTGAGGTCAGGAGTTCAAGACCAGCCTGGGCAACATGATGAACCCCCATCTCTACTAAAAATACAAAAAATTAGCTGGGTGTGGTGGCCCCCGCCTTTAATCCCAGCTACTTGGGTAGCTGAGGCATGAGAATTGCTCAAACCCGGGAGGTGGAGGTTGCAGTGAGCTGAGATTGCACCGTTGCAATCCAGCCTGGTTGACAGAGCGAGACTCTATCTCAAAAAAAAAAAAAAGGGTATACGGCAAGAGATGCAAAGGCATGTGCTACTGTGAATAAGCAAGTTCTTTTTGATTGTTAGGCAGAATGTCAGGCTGCTGGAGACCAAGAGTGGTGGGAGTAGTAATGTCATCCGCAGGGCTAATATTGAGCTGGCATACACATATTATACAAAGGCAGGGCTAATATTTGGGTAGTATATACAAGGTTTTTTCTGTGCCAGTTGTTAAAAAGTGACATAGATGTTAATGCCTTGTTCATCCCAGCCCCTTCCCTGTATCAGGAGACCTCTAGGCCCTTTTCCAACAGTCTGATCTGTGTCCATTTTAATAGGTCATTGCTTATGCCATACCAGTTGTAAAATATCTTTATATCCTTTCTTGATCAAAGTGCTAATAGCATTTTTTAGGTTAGTATACTTTATACTATTTTTTTCAACACATTATTCACACTATTAGTAAGCACATAACACTACAACTTCAGGATCATAATTGATTTAGTTGATTTCTCGTATTTTTGACAGTTTCTCTGTGTTACTGATATAAACCTTTGAAAGGTGTGGAGAGGTAGGTGTCAAGCACAGTCCTCAAACCCTTACTGTCAACAATTGTAACCTAATTCCCTGTAATCAGGAGTAGTGGGAGGTGCCCCAAAACATTCTGACACCCATCTCACAAACAGATTGCAGTTGGGCAATCTTGCCCTTTATATAAACAGTTGCTGATTCTTACTTTGGAAAGCTCTTGGCTGCCTCTGAAATAAAATCACTAGCTTCTCAGTTCACAGCAGTAACTCCTGCTACTCTTTCGCTCTGACTTTACAAGGGACAGCGGAAATTTCAATTCTTCTACCACTTCTCACAATCCTCAAAAACCTGTCTGAATCCATTCTCTTCTCCCTAATCTCCCATCTCACCATTCCCTAAACATGTCCCATTAGCCACTTTGGGTTTTTAAGATAGCACAAGTTAAATAAATGGGGAAAAAATGAGGGAAAAGTTAAGGAAGATTACTTAGTGAATGTTAACCAAAATTAAATTCTTTATTTGGTATATATCTGCCTATGACCGTTACCTGATTCAAATTCATGTGAACATCCCTGTGTCCAGATCCCTTTAACACTGACATCTCTTAATTATGACCATATAAGGAACAACTCTTTTCTCAATATGAAAATTTCATGATTCTAAGCAAATATAGGTTTTCCCCAAAACAATGAATAAAAGAATTCCTGTATTCTCTGTGTTGTTCATGACATGATTTCATAATAGATGAGCATTACAGTATTTAGTTTGGGCAGTAGTCAAATCTGCTTACATTCCCTAAATGTATAAAGACTACTTGCAAATACAGGCAGTTCATAACTTGGAGAAGGTGGGAGAGGGAGAGTGATGGCAAAAAATGATCCTGGATAGTTAAATGAAATAAATGAGCCACGTGAGTACTGATGCATTGTTGACTATGGTATGATAACCATAGGAGTGTCTTCTGTGGCTATCTAGGTTTTCAATGAAGTCACGAATAGCAGTAATAGAGACTACAAATCATCTACTAAGAATGTCTGGGCTAATGTCTATTTCTGAATAGAGAAGTCAGAGAGGAGACTGCTTATCTTGGGAGAATACAGAATTAATATTGAAAAGGACCAGAATGTATTTTGGGGAGAAACAGTGAGCAATTAGGAAACAGAGATGGCAATGCCGCTAGAAGGGCATAGGCTATTGGGGTGAGTGGCACCGATAACTATGAAATCTGCTGTTGAGCTAGAATATGTGAGTGGAACAGCCTAGCAGGCTAGCATTCCATAGGCCCGAGATTCCAGAACAGTAGCAGCTAATCCCCATCCAATCCACTTGAAATTTCATCCCTGCTTAATCCACAATCTATCCTCAAATGCTTTCCATCAACATTTGACGTAGGAAGCTATAAATTATCCATGGATGTTCAAGTTTGTATTTGTGTACAGTATTTGCTGATTTCTTCAAGAGAACTCCTTAAAAAATCTGAGTTTAATTCAGTACCAGTGTATCAATAGCACAGTGCAAAGCATTATGGGCTATGGTCCAGAGGTGAAGTCTGAAATGTTATATGAGGAATGGTATTATTAACTTTCAGTATACTCATGAAGGAAATAAATGATTTGCTAATTATATCTTATTAGTGTAATAATTCACAACCAAATTGACATGCTTTTAAAAGTCACATTGTCTGAACCAGAGCTATTTGTATGCATGTGTGTATGCGTGTATTTGTGTGTGTATTTGTATGTGTGTCTCTGTGTGTGTGTGTGTGTGTGTGTAGTGTTTCAAAATCCAGAAGAAAAAAATGTGTTTTTCCAGTTTATTGGCATAAAAAACAAAGTTATCATTTCTATGTATTTAAGATAAAGTTCTGTGCTGCAAATGTATAGGGTTTCACTTTTATTTAAAGATAAACTTTAGAATCTGAGGTTTTATTTCAAAGACAGTATTCGAAGTTGGAAAAAATCCAGATGATAAAACCATATGGTGGCCTCATAACCAGACTATATAGAAATCATTAATGCTGGTGATCTGTAGGCATATGATCTCAACAAGTATTTCTGGATTCCTCTTGGATGGTTACATGATTTTGTTTTGTTAGAAATTAAAACATGAGGAAAGAAGTCCTTGCTAGTGACTCATCATTGAGTACATTATACCATCAAATGAGAATTCAACAGATGTTTCACAATCTATAAAGAGATTTCACCAACAGTTGTAAAAATTTTAAAGTCCTATTTTCTTACTACATGATCTCATCCAGTTAGCAAAATGAATACCAAACAAATACAAATGAAACTCATTCAATGACCAATCACAATCAATCGTTTTTCAGTTAAGCAATACTGATTATCTCTTCAGATTTTAAGGGTTTTATTTTAGACACTAAATTTCAATGGGTTTGGAAAATGAGAAGCTGGATTACATTTCTCCCACCTGTGGAAGATATTTTAATTATTAAAGAGTGAATATGATTTTTAAATTGTTTGAATAATCATATACTCAACAAGTTTAAGAAATAATAAACAAACCAGTTGGCATGATGGCTCACGCCTGTAATCCCAGCATTTTGGAAGGCTGAGGAGAGAGGATTGCTTGATGGCAGGAGTTCCAAATCAGCCTAGCAACAGAGCGACACCTCATCTCTACAGAAAATTTAAAAACTAGCTGGGCCTGGTGGCATGTGCCTATAGTCCCAGCTACTCCAGAGGCTGGAGTGGGAGGAGTGCTTAAACTCAGGAGTTTGAGGTTGCAGTGAGCTATGATCACTCCATGGCACTCCAGCCTAGGTGACAGAGTAAGACCCTGTTGCCAAAACAACAACAACAAAATAAGTCAATTAAGATATTCAGCGATGATATTGAGGACAAACACTGTCCATAGCTCATGTATAGCTTTAGTTTTATTAATTATCAGAGAATTTGTGTTTATTAAATGGATTTTTAAACTAATAAATATAAGTGATATTTCATGATTTTAAAGGAAAATAAATCTATTTAAAACAAAATCTGATTCTCACCTTTATGTCCAGAATCTTTAATAGTCCTAGGACTTTGCTTAAAAACATGGAGACATGGTTGAGAACATTTAATAATATAAACCATTTAATAATATAAACCACACTTTTAAAAAGTTATCTTTTTGTCTTAATATGAACCACACTTTTAAAACATTATCTTCAACTATTTTAATTTCGATAACTTCATCTAGCTACCATACTTCTATCTACCCTTGCTTTCTGGCTATTATTTATAAATGCTTTAATTTTCTTAAAAAGGTTTTTTTCTCTCTTTTTTATTGTACTTTAGGTTCTGGGGTACATGTGCAGATCATGCACGATTGTTGCATAGGACATACACGGCAATGTGGTTTGCTGCCTCCTTCCCTCTGTCACCTATATCTGGCATTTCTCCACATGTTATCCCTCCCCAACCTCCCCACTCCCTGCTGTCCCTCACCTAGTCCCCTCCCAACAGACCCCAGTGTGTGATGCTCCCCTCCCTGTGTTTACATGTTCTCATTGTTCAACACCCACCTATGAGCGAGAACATGCTGGGCAGGTACGTTTAAATTTGCTGCAGTAGGACTCATAACCACCTCTTTTCCCAGGTGCTCTGTCCTTGGAAGGTGGGGCTATAAGTTTCTGACATGCTGCTGCCTTTTTTCAGAGATGCCCTGCCCAGCAAGGAGATAGTTTAGTCACAGCCTGCCAGCAGAGGCATTGCTGAGCTGCCACTGGCTCTGCTCAGCTGCTGTGTGAACTTCCTTGCAGTTTTGTTTACAGAGGTACAGTTAGAACTGCCTCAGTAATGGTGGACTGCCTCTGTAATGGTGGACTGCCTCTGTAATGGCAGAATGCCTCAGTAATGGCGGACTGCCTCGGTAGTGGCAGACTGCCTCAGTAAGGGCGGATGCTCTTCCCCCCACTGAGCTAGACCATCCCAGTTCCAGCTGCGCTTGCTGTGAAACTCTCAGTCCAGAGCGTTTCAGATTGCTGGTCTTTGTGGCGGTGGGACCCCTGAGCCAGATCACCTGGCTCCCTGTTTTAGCCCCCTGTTTTTCAGTTGAATGAGTGGCTCTGTCTCCAGGTGTTCCAGGCACCAGTTGAAATGGCTGCCCAGATTTGTGTGAATTTTTGTGAGGAAACCCATGGCGCCAGCTGAAACAGCTGTGCTGGAAACTCGTCGTGCTTTTTGGCCTGGGAATCTCCTGGTCTGTGGGCAGTAAAAACTCATTTGGAAATGCGGTGATCACTCACCCTCTGCATTGTTCTCACTGGGAACTGCACTCCAGAGCTGTTCCTATTCAGCCATCGTGGATATCCAGTTTTTGTTTTTTCTTAAGGGTACTATTTATTGCTTTAAAAAATTCAAATATAACAGTCTGGAAAAAGTAGAAAAACTTTAAAGAAATAAAGAAAGGCACTCAAAGTACTGTCATCCAGAGTTACCTATTTAATTTTGATGTAATCTTTATGTAATTTTTTCTAAGTTAAGATAATAGAGTACAGTGGAGTTCAAGACCATCCTGACAAGGCAGGGAGACCCTGCCTTTACAAAATAAATTAGCTAGGAATGGTGGTACACTCTTATGGTCCCAGCTACTTGGGAGGCTGAGGTGGGAAGATTGAGCCCAGGGAGTTCAAGGTTTCTATGAGCCATGACCATTTCACTCTACTGCAGCCTGGGCAAAGTGAGACCCTGTCTCCATGAAAAAAAATTAATGTTGAATCCTTTTAAAAATTAAAAAATAATACGAACATTGTACAGTGTTTTATAATTTCTGCCATTTAAAGCTATCATACAGTGAACATTTCCCGTATATCAGGAATTTTGATGCTTAACTACCTCTTTGGGTAATCAGTTTTAGGCAGTTAATGTCTTTGATTCAATAAATACATTGTTATTCAATTTTAGAACATAACATTTTGTATTTATTATAGAGGTATATGCTATTTTTTACTGGATGGCTGTCTCAGTCCATTTGGGTTGCTATACCAAAATACCATAAACTGGTTAGCTTATAAACAACAGAAATTTATTTCTCACAGTTCTGGAGGCTGGGAAGTCTAAGATCAAGGTCCCAGCAAATTTAGTGTCTGGTGAAAGACACTTTCTGGTACTTTTAGATGTGTCCTCACATGGCTCAAGGGACTAACTAGCTCTCTGGAGTCCTTTTATAAGATCACCGATCCCTACGATAAGGGCTTCACTCTCATGACCTAAGTCCCTACTATTCAAATACCATTACACTGGGAATTAGGATTAACATATAAATTATGGGGGTACACAAACATTCAACCATGTTAGTGATCTTCTTTTTTTACCTTTTAACTAAATGGATCTTTTTTTTTTTTTTTTTGAGATAGGATCTTTCTCTGTTGCTCAGGCTGGAGTGAAGGGGTACAATCAGCTCACTGCAACCTCTGTCTCCTGGGCTCAAGTGATCCTTCTACCTCAGTTTCCCAAATAGCTGGGACTACAGGCTCATGCTACTATGCTTGGCTAAGTTTTTAAGTCTTTTTTTTTTTTTTGTAGAGATAAGGTCTCACTATATTGCCCAGGCTGGTCTCAAACTCCTGGGCTCAAACAATCCTCCTGCCTCAGCCTCCCAAAGTGTTGAGATTATAGGCATAAGCCACTACGCTTGGTCTGAATTTTTATTTTATAGATATTTAATAACCAAGAAACATAATGGCTTTACCTAGCAAACATGTGTAGAGGCAATGCAGTAGTAATGAGAGGATTTCAAAGCAAACTTGTGTTGTTAAGTTACTGATTCTAGCACCTTATTTCATGTCATTTTATTTTACTTTTATTACAGAGATAGGGTCTCACTCTGTTATCCAGGCTGGAGTGCAGTGGTATAATTATAACTATGTAATCACAGCAGTCTATGAAGAAATTTGTAACCTCAAACTCTTGGACTAAGTAATCCTTCCACCTCGGCCTCCTGAGTAGCTAGGACTCCTGCACACATCACCACCTGCAGCTAGTTTCTTTAAAAAATATTTTTGTAGAGATGGGGTCTCACTGTGTTGTCTGGGCTGGTTTCAAACCTCTGGCCTCAAGTGATCCTCTTACCTCGGCATCTTAAAGTACTTGGGATTACAGGCATGGACCACCACGCCTGGCCTCATCTGTAATTTTAGATATGGTACAACTTCAACCTGCAGATTCTTCCTCTGTAAAATGAGAATAACACAACCTATTCCAATTTGTTTTTCTGAAGCGTACATAGCACTGTGACTGTGAAAACACTGTAAATAATATTGAATGTGGTTGACTGGTGCAAAATATCTAACTTGCTGGGCCTTTCTGTACTGCAAAGGCTTGAAGACCAAATCACAATACCCAGGCTCGCATTCATCTATTGCTATGTATTTAAAATAAGTTCACTCAATGTAGATGCCAGAGCTTAGGAATCCAGAAAGGAGCCAGAGACCATCTCTTGGTTGCTCTAAGTTGTGTTCTGCTAGCAGACGGAGTTGAGAAACAGAATTTTTCCATAGCAGAAAAATTTATTCCTAAGTTTCAAAGGTGTCAGGAAGAAATTTCCCTGAAAAGGCAGCTGGTCTCATGGGGTTAGTGCTCCATCCCTGAGGGAGTCACTCTGGCAGTGGATTTTTAATCCTTGCAGCACAGCAGTAGAAGTATTTTTTCTTTTCTTTTTTTTTAACTCTAGAATTTCATCAACTATCCCTGATTCTCTACTTTCTTGATTCTGGCAGAGGTCAGAGCTGAAGACCCAGCCCTGCATTCAGGTCTCCAGTTCTTCCAAGAATTTTATGCAATTTATATTTTATTGATTTGATTTCTTTCCTGCTTAAAATTCCTAAAGTGATTTCCAGTTCCTGAACCAAACTCTAATACTGTCAACTATAAAGCAATACCAAAATACCAGTGACCCTATGATTGACTGAATATTTCCATTTTCATTTGAGTCTTTCAGTTTATGTATCCATTCATAAGCTAAGTTCTAGAATTGTGATTCTGAAATATTCCTTGATTTTCTCTCATGATTCATAAAAGTCTCCTTTATTTTTAAATTACCTATTTGTTAATTATATATCGATTTCTTTCCCTCCTTTTTATCCATATTTGAACTTCCAACTTTTCTGCTTAAGAAGTTGTGTTTCTTTTTCGTTTGGAAGTCATTGAAGACTTTGATCTCAATGATTTATAGAATAATTTTCATTTATAGGTTATAGTTGTAATTTTCCCAACACATTCATGTTAGTCAGTCAAGGAATAAAACAGAGAAAATGGTTTCTAAATTAATTTTGACGTGCTAGTAGACTGACCTCTTCAGCCTGTATATTCTTAACGGGGTAAGAATTCTCAGATGACAGCCCACAAAGACAAAGAAGACAAAGAAGACCATGAACCTCATTTGTGAGCTAGCTTGAAAGACACACTTACAAGTGTATATAAATGAAGCATAGCACAAAATAGGTTATTTAGAGTATTAGTCACTTCACAAATGCAAACTACACATGGATAATTTAAGCTGGTTGTATTTGTAGTCACCTTGATATGTTTCTGGTCATTAGGATATATTTGGTGGCTATGTCAACATGTATCATTTATTAAAGAAGAATTCATCAACATTGCTATTATGTATGCTCAATAAACCAGCAGATAGTGCATGACCATTTCTTCAAGGTGACATCAAAAATGCTCCATGTAATCCTTTCTTGTTTTCTTCAACGTGAATGTATTGGAACATATTTTTATTTGGAACATAAGAAGATAACTAGATATCTGATTGACTTTTGTATGCAGAGATAACTGAACATTAAGGACATCTAAATTTGCCTATGTGATCTTATGTGAAATGTACTGAAAATTATAGGAGAGCATTCTGTAAGCAGAAAAAAATGTTAACATAGAAAAAAAAAATTGCTGATTATCAAACTTTAATCTGGCACATTTCCTACTTAGCCAGAGGAAGGATGAAATCAGTTGAATGTGAAGATGAGCTGAAGATGGATTTAAAATATTTTCTTTCCTCCAGAGCAAGCTAGAACAACATGCATAGAATGACTGCAATACATGTGTCTTGAGTGTTTGATCTGAAAAATACTGAAATACTACTTTAATACCAGTTTTTAATGAAGAATTATTAGAATTAACCAATAAAACATAGATACTAAAGGTTTAATACAATTTATGTACAAATTTAGGAAAAATATTTATAGACTGGTGTTTACTTTTTTAAAACATTTATAAAGGTACTATGTAAGTTGACTTTGAAACAACTGAGTCAATATACATTACTGTTTTAATATAGATTCATGTTATTAAAGATCTATGTTAACATATTACAAAATTATTTTATATATATCTCTGTGTATGACAGCTCTGTCACCCAGGCTGGAGTTTACAGACACAGTAATGACTCATTGTAACCTCTACTTGCAGGCTCAGCCTGCTTGCAGCTCAGCCTCCTGAGTAGCTGGAACTACAGGCACATACCACCACACCTGGCAAATTTTTCAACTTTTTTGTAGGGACCAAGTCTCACTATGTTGCCCAGGCTGGTCTCAAACTCCTAGGCTCCAGCAATCCTCCTGCCTCAGCCTCTCAACGTGCTGGGATTATAGGCACGAGCCACAGCACTAGGACAATAGGCATATATTTTTGTGAAAAGGCTTCCAGTTGCTAATCATTTTTTTTTTCTGACTTTAGTTGGTGAGGTGGGATTATAATGAGCTTGTTTTCAGCTGATCAGCTGATCTAAATGTTTCCCTGTGTCATCATCTTCAAATTATCTGGTATCTCGTTTGATAACTTTGTGAAGGGCTTTTTGAAAAATTTTTTGTTTTTGAAAAGGCTGTAACCTTTTATTGGTGTCAAGTTGAGGGTTTTTTTTTTTCCCAAATAAAGAATTTTGGCTTTGATATCTCCTTTGGTTTCATTATCTATTGATGGAAATTTTGGTATACTGCCATGTTTACATTCATATTCCACTTATTCTGAAAGTTTTTGGATTAGAAAAATATTTTTCTTGCAGGTAACTCCTTATAACACCAGGATATGGTTAGCTATTGAGATTTGACTTGATACCACTCTGCCTTGGCATTTAAAAAAATGTTTTAAATGAATAGAGTCCTTAACTTGAAATGGGTCCCCAAAACTTAAATGACTCAGATGTCAGATTTTAAAACATTGAGAAATAGTAATATTTAATTGCCAAAATGGTTAATGTCTTACAACACTGTAAACTAGAATTGCCAACAAAATGTGCATAAGCCATACAGAATACGGTTAGTTATTGAGATTTAATTTGATACTACTCTGCCTTGGCATTAAAAAATGTTTTAAATAAATAGAGTCCTTAACTTGAAATGGGTCCCCAAAACTTAAATGACTTAGATGTCAGATTTTAAAAAAATCAAGAAATAGAAATATTTCATTGCCCAAATGGTTGATGTTTTATACTATAACACTGTAAACCAGAATTGCCAACAAAATGTGTGTAAGCCACACCACAGCAAGTGAAAAGAGAAGGAATTATCTTGTTAATTTGACAGCTAAAAACTTGTATGCATTTGAGCATTAAAAGAAAATTCATTGTATCATAGGAAAACCATTGAAATTTGTTTGTGGTAACATTCCAAACAAAAATCCTCATTTAATGTGCTAGCCTGGAAAGTGGTTTAAAAAGAAGCCTCTGTGTGCTTTGCAAAGGCTAAACTCTGTCAATGATTAACAGTCACCACTGCAATCACTACCATTAAATAACTTGCCGAGGCCTGGTGCTGGGCCTTTTAACATTCAGGATCTCAGTTAAGGATAGTAGGTTTTACAAGGCAGTGAAATAGCATGGGTGGGGCGGGGATCAAGAAATTCCCTGTATGGAATGATTTCAAAACAGCAATAAAACCCACTAAAGTCAGTCTGCTCTTTATTAGCACCAGGCATCAGCAAACTCTAAGCAATGTCATGGTAAAATACTCCTGCCAGAAAAAGATCTCTAAATTATAAAAGATCATTGGAGTAACTGCTGGGTTTTAATAACATGGATGTGAGCTTCCCATTGGCACTTTTTAAAAAAATTACTTAACCTTTGATGAATGTTATATACTATATGAAAGTTACCTTAGAATATTCTTTGGATAGATTGCCTCTCCCTAAATACACACACACCCACCACACACACACACACACACACACACACACACACACACACACACTCTGGGTGCAGTTCTCTAACTGCCATGATAGCACATGTCCTTCTATTTAAACAATGGATCAAGATAAATAATGACCGCACATTGTAAACATGACGAAACAGAACTTGACTTACTTTAATTCTATCATTCTATGTGACAACTTATAGTTTTACTTGTATTTAAATGTTAAAACAGTGAAAAAGTGTGAACAGTACATTGTAATATATAATAACATTATTTGGTAAGTGCCTATTTTAGTTTATATGAAATATTTTACTAAATCTAATGCTACTTCTTTTCAGTTTGAATTTTTAATTTTTATTTTCAGTAAATAAACAGTAATTGTAAAATGTCAAATTAGACTCTCCCAAACAGGGGAGAGCATAGAGCATGTCTATTCCTGAAATTTAAATCGTTCTTAAAATTTTTAATTTTTGTGGGTACATAGTAGTTGTATATATGTATGGAGTATGTGAGATATTTGATATAGACATCAGGGTAAATGGGGCATCCATCACCTCAAGCAATTATCCTTTGTGTTACGAACAATTCAACTATACTTTTAGATGTTATTAAATGTATAATTAACTTATTATTGACTATAGTCACCCTGTTGTGCTGTCAAATGCTAGATCTGATTCATTCTTTCCAACCATTTTTGTACCCATTAACCATAAATAATGTTACTAATATTAAAATTTATTCTTTTTAATTGCTTAATTATTTTAAAAATGAAAAACAAAGAAAACAGAAGATGCAGTGATATTATTTACTACATTTCTCCTTTGTTTCTAAAAATACATTAATACAATTAAAAGTATTAATTCATTGCCTTTATTCCTTTTTGTACTGTCATTTTGGTATTTTTTGAAAAATAATGTGTTCAAATGAAGTCCAATAAATTAAAACGTTTCACTGCATTTATTTTATGAGTATTGTTATGGGGTAAGAATCCTGTTTAAAAAAAAACTCAAATTTTACAGATATGTAAGGTGCTCTGTGGAATACTGAGAAGCTAGACTTCTTGGTTCCTTGATAGTTGGGGACACACCATAATTATTCCTTATATGCATTTCCTTAGTAAAGTAGTTAAGAAATGCATTGCCACCTATCTTTTTGGAATTTACAATGACATCAGAGATGGTAAATATGTACAAATGATTATCATAAAATGAAGTATCTGAATATTGCAGACAAATAGAAAGTTTCAGAAGACAGAAGTGGGAGATCTTGTAATTAGGATAATCACTACATATGTCATGGATGATTATTTCAACAGCACCTTTAGTAACTTCTAAAGAATTTGTGATGAAGGAAAGGGCTTAATGGGGCAAAAATAAGAAATTTGTGTGTGGATATGTTGAATAGCAGGTGACTCTTCAGTCTTAATCATAAATAGAAGTCTGGATTTCCTCTGTCAGGTTTTTAAAGTGCTAGTGAATTGGATTTTTAGCTAGAATCTGGAAACATGTTTTTGACTGAAAATAATGAATAATTTATTCAACATTGCTTCCTTTAGAAAGCATAGAATGTTATAGAGCTTGATGTCAAATGAACAACAATATGGCATGAAGCTGTTTTTTTAAGATACTTGCACATGCATGTTTATAGCAGCACAATTCGCAATTGCGAAATTATGGAACCAACCCAAATGCCCATCAATCAACGAGTGGATAAAGAAACTGTGGTATCCTGTATACAATGAAATACTACTTAGCCATAAAACAGAATGAATTAACAGCACTTGCAGCGACCTGGATGAAACTGGAGACAATTATTCTAAGCGAAGTAACTCGGCAATGGAAAACCAAAGTAAACATTGTATGTCCTTACTGATACATGGGAGCTAAGCTATGAGGACGCAAAGGCATAAGAATGATATAGTGGACTTTGGGGACTTGGCGGAAAGGGGTAGAGAGGAGCAAGGGATAAAAGACTACAAATAGGGTGCAGTGTACACTGCCTGGGCGACAGGTGCACCAAAGTTCACACATCACCACTAAAGAACTTAATCATGTAACCAAATACCACCTGTATGTACTCCAATAACCTATGGTAAAAAAAATTAAGTGGGCCTGGCTATTTTATTTTCCTCTGTGTAAAAATTGACAGAACTTCATTAACCCTTTGGAAAGCTACTACGTAGAAGAGATCAGAGATGTAGAGGAGAGAAACTACCTCCAGAACTATGGACGCTGCAAAATCCTTATATCTCTGTTAAGTCTCCCAATGAAAAGAGATGGTAGCAATCTCTGCCAAGTGCAATTGAGACTGTGTGGGCAACATAATATTCTTCTTTTATTTATAGCTCACATCCCTTTGGAGACTTAGAACGAGGCTCGTATTGTTAGATCTGTGTAGCAGTGTATTTAAATTTGAAGTTTGTGTAGGATAGGCTTTTACCCCATTCTATCTAAATATGTATATAGTTTTCTAAAAAATTAATGTTTTCTTTCTAACCAATGCCAAAACTAAATATATATTTATAATATTCTTTATTCTGCAGAGTGTTATGATTCACAACCAGTTTGGTTTTTAGAAATCAATTTACAGTCATCTTTAATTTACTACTATTTTTCTGGATACCGTAAATATTCAGGTTTAATTTTGGTGAAGCAGCCAAAACACCAACACCAAAACCATAGGCCCAGAGTGAACATTCTGGTTCTCTTATTCATAAGGTTGTGACTATTTCTGCAGTTGGATACCTCTCCAACGGCATGCCTCTTCCACATGCCTCTGGAGCTATTGCTTTTGATATCCTTTTTTTTTTTTTTTTTTTATTTTTTGAAAGAAAGAAAAAGAGAGGAAAGAAAGTGAGAGTGAAAGAAAGAAAAAAAAAGAATGTACGAGAGAAAAAAAGAGGAAGAAAAAGAGGGAGAGAGAACAGGATTCTTGTTCTACTGCC